>SJXQ01004484.1:29664-219946 GCA_006408695.1 Aepyceros melampus
CCGCCCGTTATATAGCTACTAGCAGGCTGCTAATTAGAGAAAGGAAATGTCTCAGAACTCAAGAGTGGCACCAGGCCCCTCGCCCACAACATGTATTTTGAGATGACATTGGCACAAGGTGAGTCATCCCGGGCCATAAAATGAATGACGTGAACCTTGAAGAAAGGCAGGTTTCCGAGCAAATATATAGTCTCATTAGCATAGCTTAAGAGAATATTTGCATGAGTGAAACATACTGGTTTGTCAAGGCAGTTCTGGGTCTTAGGCAAACTGACTTTGAAGAAAGTCAGAGTCTAAGGTAAATACATAGTTTATTAACATAGCTTAAGAAAAATATTTCCATAAGAAAAGCATGGTTAGCTCAAGGTTTGAGAAAAGTTCAGGCAGAACCAGGTATTGCCATGGCAACACAGAATTTTAAAAGAAGCCGCCTTTTGATTTTGTATAGAGAAGGGAAAAAAATCTGACACTTTAGTTTGTTTCCTCCTGCCACTTCAATAGTACCTGAACCGTGAACTTCCAGATGTTCAAGCTGGATTTAGAAAAGGCAGAGGAACCAGTGAAGGAGGAAACAGACAGAACAGGCTCCATCTTGAAAGCAGGTCTCCATCTTGAGCCAGACTGTGGACTTTGATCTATATGCCCAGTATCTATGGAAACAACATACCAACTGGAAAACCAGACCCCCTGGATGAAAGAGCCCAAGGGCTTGTATCTAGACTCTCCGCCTAAAAGAATAGCCTAATTATCTGTGTAGCTGAATAGAATCATAAATTCTGTTATGCTAGTTGGGGTATGACCACAGGCCTATTGATAATTGTCCACTGTTAACTACCTAGGCTTAAGGCATATGAATCATGGATTAACTTTGATTGTATCTTTCTTTTCCTTTGTTCAGACTAATTTCAGGGAATTTGGGGAGGTGGGTTTGGGCATGTACACTTAGAGTATATAAGGTTTTCACAAAAACTGGTTGGGGTCCTTGGCTAAGAGGAGACTCTGCCTTGGGCCCGCCAGTGTAATAAAGTGCACTCCACTATCTGCATTGTCCTTCTGAGTGAGTTTGTTTCCCAGAACACATGGCTTCAACACCAGAGATCAAATTGCCAACATCCACTGGATCATTGAAAAAGCAAGAGTTCCAGAAAAACATCTACTTGATGTGAAGAACCAAGTCATTGGAAAAGACTGATGCTGGGAAAGATTGAAGGCGGGGGGAGAAGGGGACGACAGAGGATGAGATGGTTGGATGGCATCACTGACGTGATGGACATGAGTTTGAGTAAGTTCTAGGAGTTGGTGATGGACAGGGAGGCCTGGCGTGCTGCAGTCCATGGGGTCACAAAGAGTCGGAAACGACTGAGTGAGTGAACTGACTGAACTGCAGCTTAAGAGAGAGAAAAAAACGACTGCCACTTGCAGCCTATTTCCTCAGTTTGGAGACACCTAGCCTTCCTGCCTGCTACCCTCTCAGGCTCCTCAAGTGCAGGTTAAGGAGTGCCTTCCAAGTCAGTGCCAGAAGACTGAAATGAGCTCGGCGAGCGCCAGTATGGCTCTGGGATTGTGCCAGATGGAAGCAGGGGCTGCACCCCAAAACCCCGGTGAGGGCTGGGCGCCTCCAGGTGTGGCAGCTCACCTCTAATGATAGGCCGTTAGCTCCTACCCTTGTGCCCGTGGACCCTAGAGCATCTCGTTCAGATTTTCTCGTTGGTTTAATGTAGTGGATAATGGCCCTGCCTGTGGTTAAAAAAAATATTTTTTTTCTGAAGGTAAAAAATAGTGAAAGGTCTCCTAAGCCTCAGTTTTCCTTCTCACAAACAACGAATGTCCAATCCTGTATATTTGTAAGTTGAGTGACTTCACTTTCACTTTTCACTTTCATGCATTGGAGAAGGAAATGGCAACCCACTCCAGTGTTCTTGCCTGGAGAATCCCAGGGATGGGGGAGCCCGGTGGGCTGCCATCTGTGGGGTCGCACAGAGTCAGACACAACTGAAGCAACTTAGCAGCAGCATCATTTCCTTACACTAATTTTTAACACACTTCTATGTCTTGATTGATTTAGTATATTAAACTATGGTGGTGGTTTAGTTGCTAAGTCTTGTGACCCCATGGACTGTAGCCTGCCAGGGTTCTCTGTCCGTGGGATTCTCCAGGCAAGAATACTAGAGTGGGTTGCCATTTCCTGCTCCAGAGAAATCTTCCCAACCTGGGAATCAAACCTCGGTCTCCTGCATTACAGGCAGATTCTTTACCAGCTGAGCTACGAGGGAAGCCCATATTAACCTGTAATCAATAATAAATCTTCAAGATCATCTTACAGTATGTGTTCATATTGCTCCTTTATTCTTTTTAGAGCTGTTTGTATATATATATATATTTTACCATATTTGATTTACCCACCCCTAGTGGATGGGCTTTCCGGTTGTTTGCCCTTGTTTGCTGCTGTGCTGATGCTAAATAAACATCCTTGTCCATACTGAGGTGTACACATGTTCAGCTCAAGTGCTATCTGTTGAATAGATTCGGTGAAGTCAAAGTGTTCATCAGAAGGGGAGGTCAGGTTTTTCAACTTTTCGTTCTGAAAAAAAATTTCAAATACGTAAACAATTCGAAGAGTACTGATGAAGAAGGAATTCATAGGGCCTGGACTCCATCTTAGGCCTGTTCATGCTAATCATGCTCAGCTACCTTTCCAATGGACTCTGAACTCTGTGTTTAGTGCCTATGAAAAGAACAACAGACGAATAAGACCCCCTCCAGACAGGGGAACCTTGAAGATCGTATCTAGGTTACTCATCGCCTAAGAGAAAACATACACTATCACCCCTTCCTCCAGATAGGCCATAAATTTTTCTGTATCTATCGGAGTGTAACCTCGGGTTTATTGATTATTGGCTAATTGTTTGACTGTTTGAGCACATGAGCACATAGCACGTGAATGATGGGGTTACTGGGATTGTATTTTCCTTGGTTTATGTAAGTCTCAAGGAATTTGGAGTGGTGGATTCAGACATGTACACATGGGTATAAAAGATTTTCACAAATGCTGGTCGGGGTCCTTGGCTAAGAGGAGACTCTGCCTTGGGCCCACCAGTGTAATAAACTGCTCCACTATCTGCATTGTCCTTCTGGGTGAGTTTGTTTTCCAGAACACGTGGCTACAACACTGAACCCCCATGTAGCTGTCACTCAGCCTCCACAGTCAACTTGGAGCCACGCTGTGTCATTTCAACTTTACGACCCCATGGACTGCAGCCTACCAGGCACCTCCATCCATGGGATTTTCCAGGCAAGAGTACTGGAGTGGGGTGCCATTGCCTTCTCCACTTTTTGACATGAGTACTGTACTGTGGATTTCCTTGCCTTCTGCTCTGACGAGGTTCTAAGTGCATTTTGAACTTTTCTTATTTCTCCAGACCATGACTTTTCCTTCAGTGGGAAATCACCTTTATTTTCACAGTTAGGGTTGGTGTGCATTACCACTGAGTTTGTTTGTAGATTTTGTCAGTGAACAAAGCTAGGAAGTTCTTTCTTTTAAGAAAAACTAAGTCATTAATTCATGCTGGTATTTCCAATCCAAATTTAGGATTACGTAGATTTTACTTCTTTGATTTAACGTTTTGTCTGTTTTCTCTTATAACAAAAATATTAGTTCCCAGCAACGGTAACATGATTATTCGCTTCATCCTATATTACGTATAGTAGTTTCAGAATAATAATATGAATATTATTAACAATATGAGTACTAAGAAAAGGTCTGGCAAGTGTTTGGGTGATGCCCTTGGTTTGTTTGGTATAAAACCCAGTGGCTGTCCTCATGTTGGCCCTCATAATGCCCCATACTGGGTGTGCCAGGCACCAGAGAAGTCAGTCTTCCCACACCCAAGGTAGGTACTCAGATCCCCATTTTATTGATGAATGAGGAAACTGAAGTACAGATTGTTAGTAAGGCAAATGATGTGGGTCTTTGTGCTTTTTTTTTAATAAAGATCAGCCAGATACAGAGTAGGCAACATTTGTCAAGTGAATACATGTTACATGTTTTACCAGGGTTGCAAAAAGCTGTCACTTCATTAGTACCTTTCTTCATTCAGGAACTATAGCAGTTACTTTGCACTGGACCCTGGGAAGGTATGAGTCCTGCCCTCACGGAACTCACAGTCTGCTAGGAGAGACAAGCATTAAGCCAAGCACTGACCAGTGTGGATCGGTGTGTGGGGGGAGCTGAGAGGGCTTGGCCTGCTATAGGGGCTGAGGGACTTTGCTGAGGAAGTGTCATTGCAACAGATTTGAGCACAAGCAGGCACCAGCTACACCCAGATGACAGGCCGGTGTTTCCACAGGAGGGAGAACCTGGTGCAGGAGAGGAAATCTAGGCAGGGCAGCAGGAACACAGCCAGAGGGATGCAGATGAGGCTCAGAGGAGCAGGGCCCAGGCTGGCAGGGAAAGCCTCCTTGGCCACAGGATTTTAATCCCAAGAGCAAGGGAAAACCAGTGAGGTTTTCTGAGCTTTGTGACTCAAGAAAAATACTGTATTCCTTAACCTGGTGATGAGGACATGGCTGTTTTCATAGTATCCTATTTAATTTTTTAATGTCTGCGATATTTTTTTTTAACGAAGTATAATTTTGTGAAAATCACTCTCAGTGCTGGGTGGGGAGAGCAGGTCTGAGAACAACAAGAGCAGAATTGGGAAGACTGCTAGAAGCAACAGGTGGTGCTGACATGGCCCAGGATGGCTACAGTGAGGATGAAAAAGAGGACAGATGCCAGGGAAGAGGATAAGCGGGGAGAGAACTTCCAGGAGATTACCAGGTTGGGGCAGGCAAGGGCGGCAAAGAGGAATCAAGACTCCTTGTATAACGTAAGTAAAAAGGTCACGTGCCCAGCATGTAGAAAGTTCTATTTTCATTCTAAAGACAGACCAGGTAGTATGGAAAGGTGCTTACTAATGGGGACTTTGGGACAGACAGGAGCTGGTTTTAAATTCACCAAAACGAGTGACTTAAGGCAGGTCAGTCAGCAGCCCTGAGCCTCCATTCCTTTCTTTAAAGATTGTCAGTGGTTGTGGGGGTTACATGGGGGTGCACATGTAAAGCATTCCCACAGCACTGTGCTGGGCACCCATGAAACAACTCAGGGGAAGGGCTCTGTATGGCTGTTACTGGAAATCTAGACTTTTTTTTTTTAGCTGCACTGTGCAGCATCTGGGATCTTAGTTCCCCAACAAGAAGTTCAACCCCTGCCCCTTGCAGTGGAAGCAGAGTCCTAACCCCTGGACTGCCAGGGAAGTCCTGAAGAGACTTAACGTCCAGGTTGGTGGCAGGATCTTTGCCACCAACCTGGTGCTTCAGCAGATCTGGTTCTCAGATGGGGGTGTCACGAGAACCCCCTGGAGTACTTGACAAAGGGCAGAGTGCTGGGCCTTGGCTCCAGAGATTCTGATTTGGAAGTTGGAGCCAGGAAAGTGCATCTTCAGTAAGTTCAGTGTCTGGCGGTTCCTGGACCACACCTGCAGGAATTCTGCTGTGAGCCCTCCTGCTTTCATAAAGCACACAGATACTCCCCAGCTTCTCCTAGCTGGTGATCCAAAGGGATCTGACATTTTCTTCCTCTATTAGTTGACACTGACAGGAATACCAGTCAGACTGGCTGTTGCAAAAAAAAGAATGTTTTGGCTTGTGCAACTGACATGACCAGGGCGGCTGTGAGCACACCTGGATGCAGGGCCTCACGCGAGGTCAGGACATGGCCTCCGTTTTTCCATCAGATCCCTCTGACGTCCTTCTCCGTGTTGGCCTAGTCCCAGGCAGGCCTTCGCTACATGCCCCACCGATCCAGGCAAACCCACCCTTTCACATAACCATCTCCGCAGGGGACTCCTCAGTGACGCGTGCCAGCCAGAGCCCGCTATGGAGCCCCAGTGACCTGGATGGTTCAGTTTCTCAAGCCACCTGCATTGAAACTGAGGTGGCAGACATTACCTGAAGGAGGGGGACAATGCTGAGCAGGGCCTCACTAGATGGCACAATGAGATGTCTCACTTGACCATTGACCGAGATCGTCCAGCTGTAACCAGAGTAAGCACTTTGTAAAATGCTACCTCGAGATTTTCTTTCCTCTAGATCTCAGCTTTTACAATGTCCATCTTTCCCCTTATCTCAACCGACCCAGCTTAATACCACTTCCCCCCAGAGGCCTGTCCGCCATCACCCTGTGGCTCTGCTTTCCTCTGTGTGACTGTGGGTTCATGTCTTGTATGGCTGGGTGACCTAGGACAAGTGACTTCTGTCAGAGCCCTGTTTTTTCTCATGGATTACTGGCAGTTTCCCAAGTCCTCTCTTCTTCAGCAACCATAGACTTTCCAGCTGGGCACAAGGTGCCCTGAGTAAGGACTGCAGTTCCCAAGTTCCCTTGCAGCTGGGTGTCCTGGGAGGAAGGCCTCCGCATGAGTTGCGAGCAGTGCCATGGAGCCGCTCTGAGAGATGGCTGGC
Organism: Aepyceros melampus; assembly: GCA_006408695.1. NCBI lineage: Eukaryota > Metazoa > Chordata > Mammalia > Artiodactyla > Bovidae > Aepyceros > Aepyceros melampus. The sequence goes on from SJXQ01004484.1 coordinate 36,163, forward strand.
ACACAGCCATCTAGTGTCCCTTTCCTGTTTATCCTCCATCCCGCTGCCTGAAGTGCAGGTGCTGCCGTCTTTGACATGAGGAAGGCGGAGCAGCGAGCCGCCAGGCGCTTTGTGGAAAGGAGGCACCTCCAGCCTTTGGTGCAAGAAATAACTTCTGGCTTGTTTACGGCACTGTTACTTCGGACTTTCTCTGAGAGCAGGAGCTAATCCTGAGGCATCAGCGCTCCTGCCTCGTGGGGTTGCTGAAGGGGTTAAAGGAGGAGCTGTGCCCGCGCAGGGTCCGACACATTCCCGAGAGGTGTTTACAGTTGCCTCCTGCACGGAGGGTGCGCACCGTAGCAGAGACCTTCCCTTCTTTCCCTCAGCTCCTGGCCTGGGTTCCTTGGATGCAAATGAGAGAAAGCAGCTCAGGCAGACTAAAGCAAGCAGGGAGTTTATTGAGAGACAGTGAAGCACCCACTGGAAGGAAGGGAGGCTGGAGTACACAGGCACCCACAACCCAGAGCTTCTCCACCGCAGACCCTGCCCTCTTTGTGAGCCGTCTCTCTCTCTCCCATTGGCGCCATGTGGGTCACGTGCCCACCTCTCAGCTAGATGAGGGGGACACCTGGAGCAGTTCCATCAGTCTGGACCCAACAGGTGAGTTAATTTCCTCAACAGTAATGAATGCTGAGCAGCATCCAAAACCCAACAAGTATCCAGGTATGGACAAGGGCTGGATGTTCTTGGCAATAAGTAACAGAACTCTTCACCCAAACAGTAGAGAAATATGTCATCTGTCAAAAGTGGAATGACGCACATGGCTGTGGGCTGAGTAGATCGGGCGACTCAGCAGCAGCGGTGCATTCCACTCCCTGGCTCTGCTCTCAGACGGAGGGCAAGAGTGCCCTACAGACCTTAGGTCCAGATCTAAACCACAGGGAGGAGAGAGGCAGCAGGTTCCTCCCGCGATGCTCCTGGAAGGAGCAGGCTTCCCCTTCAGGGCTCGCTGGCAAGAGCATTGTGTCAGAGCCCTTTCCTGAAACATACTGGCCGGGAAGGACAGCATCACCCAGTTTGATCTAGACGAATCTCCTGGGTGGAGGGAAGTTAGGAAGTCAGTCTACCTCTGGACAAACATGGGACCCATCCATCTGGTTGAACCTTCTCCAGCCAGCCAGGAGGGCTGAAGCACATGGTCCAGAGTGGTTTCCAGGAGTAACCAGCATGTGGGACAAGACATTTCATGTAGATCTTTTAGTTTCAGGTCCTTCTCACCAAAGTGAGAGTCAGAAAATATTTCCAGGGTCTTCCATCCTCTTCTTCCTAGTGTTAAAAGTCTCACCCACTTCAACAGACAGGGAAGATTCTAGAGAACTGGAGAACCTGACCCCTGAATGTTGGCACTCACCGCTCCTGGCACAGGTGGAGACTTAGGCTACTGAGAATCCTGTGTTCAAAGCATGATTCATGCTGCAGCTCTGCCCTTTTCCCAGCTGGGTGGCCCTGTAACTCACAGTCTTCCCTGAGGAATGGGGACAGGGTGCTTAGCACATCTTCGCCTGCATACAGTAGGAGCTGAATAAGTGGAACTTCCTACATTCCGGGTTCCCTCTGGCATGGGCCCTGCCAGCCCCTCGCTTTTGCCTGCTCTCTCTGCTTCCTTTTGTAAGCACCCGTTCTTCCTTGAGGGGTCCTGTGCCTTTCCTCCGCTTCCCTTCCTCTACTCTCTTCAGCCCACTCCTATCAGCATCGACACCATTTACTCCTCCGTCTCCCTTCACACACTGTCCTCTTGGTTCCCAGGACCCCACAAGCCCTGGGTTTTTCTTCTACCTCCCAGTTACTCTCTCTGCCTTGTGGCTTCTTCCTCACCTGCTCCATCTCTCGCTCAGTCCTGGGCCCCTTTGTCTACACTCAGGATGGGGAGATCTCAGCCTGGTCCATGGTTTTGAACACCAGCTGTATGTTGATGACCCCCTAAAAGAAAAACTCCACGTTTTTCTCTCAATACTTTGAACAGATGTGTGGGCTTTGCACACCAAGCAGTTCTACACTAACAGCCTGGAGTTAGCACAGATCTCACAGGTTAAGGGCCCAGCCCCCCAGGCCTTACCCTCTCTCCCTCCACCCTTCAGACAACCATCACAAGTCCGGGTTGTCCCCTGTATTTCTGACTGACTATAAATCAGAGGTTCCTGTGATCCTCTCCTCATCTGATAATTTGCTAGAATGACATAGGACTCAGGAAAATGGTTTACTCTATATTAGGGTTTACCACAAATGGATACAAGTCAGGAGCAGGCAGATGGGAGAGATGCGTAACCAAGGCTTTGGAGGATGGAACACTCGGCTTCCACACCCTCTCCAGGCACTCCATCCTCCCAGGACCTCCACAGGTTCACCAACCTGGAAACTCCAAACCCCTGCAGTTAGGATTTTTAATGGAAGCTTCATCAGGTAGCCTAAATTGGCTAAATCATTGGTCACTGATGATTAACTGTCAGGGGAGAGGGACTAAAAGTTCCAACCCTCTAACCCCTTAGTTGGCTCCCGCTGGTAACAAGCCCCACATCCTTAGGGGCTTTCCAGAGTCACTTCATTAACAAACTCAGGTGTGGTTCAAAGGGGCTCATTTTAAACAGCAAGAGATGCTCCTTTAACCTTAATTGCTGGAGCATTTCCGGAGCTGGGGACAAAACCAAGCGTAAGGAAAGACGCACCTGTTAGAAGAGTTGTAGGCGCCCTGGCCCGGAGCCCAGAGGCAAAATCCAAAACGCGTAGTTCTTCCATCACAAGATCACCTCTCAGGTCTCTGCCAGGTCTCAGACTCAGATCTACTGCCCTCACGACACAGCCAGTTTGACAGTTCAAACATCAAGAACAACTAGGATGTCCTAGTTCCTTCTCTGTCTCAGTGGCGGCACCACTGTGTACTCAGGGGCTCCAGCCTTTTCCTCGCCCTCCACATCCAGTCCCTCAGTTCCTCATCTGTTCTATCTCCCAAATGGGTCCCGAGCCCCTCCCTGCCCTTTTTTCCATCCCTCTTCCCAACATACTAGTCCAAGCCAGCATTCTCACCTGTACTTTTTGCCTTCCCTGTAATCATCTTCACCCAGCAAGCAGAGTTATCTTTGTAAAATCAAACTGTATCAGTGGATGAAAAGATAAACAGACACTTCCCTGGTGGTCCAGTGGCTCAGACTCTGAGCTCCTAATGCAGGGGGCCAGAGTTCGATCCCTAGTTGAGGAATTAGATCCTACATGCCACAACCAAAGATTGCTCATGCTGCAACTTAAAAGATCCGCATGCTGCAACTAAGACCTGGCACGGCCAAGTAAATAAAAAAATTTTTATCTTTAAAAAGAAAAGAGAAAATGTGGTCTGTCCATACAGTGGACTATTTAGGCATAAAGGAATGAAGTAGTGACATATGCTACAACATGGATGAACCTCAGAAACACACTGAGTGAAGTAAGCCAGACGCAGAAGGCCACATGTTGATTCCATTTATATGAAATGTCTAGAATAGGCAAATCCATAGAAACAGAAAGCAGATCTGCGAGCGTTTTAGGGCTGGTGGTAGGCAGTAACTGCTTAGTGGATGCATGATTTCTTTTTGAAATGATGAAACAGTTCTTGAATAGTGGTGAAGGTTGTACAGCATCATAAATATACTAAATGCTACTGATTGTACACTTCCAAATGGTTACAATGGTAAAATTACATATGCGTGTGTGCTAAGTTGTTTCAGTCGTGTCCAAATCTTTGTGACCCCATGGACTATAGCCTGCAAGGCTCCTCTGTCCATGGGATTCTCCAGGCAATATTAGAATGGGTTGCCATGCCCTTCTCCAGGGGATCTTCCTGACCCAGGGATCGGACCCTTGTCTCTTGCATCTCCTGCATTGGCAAGTGGGTTCTTTACCACTAGTGCCACCTAGGAAGCCCAAAGTTATGTATAGAAAGAAAGTGAAGTCGCTCAGTCGTGTCCAACTCTTTGTGACCCCATGAACTGTAGCCTACCAGGTTCCACCATCCATGGGACTTTCCAGGCAAGAATACTGGAGTGGGTTGCCATTTCCTTCTCCAGGAGTCTTCCTGACCCCAGGGATTGAACCTGGGCCTCCCACATGGTAGGCATTGTAGGCAGACACTTTACCGTCTGAGCCACCAGGGATATTTAATTACAATAAAGTTTAAAAAAAAAAAATCAAGCTGTGACTCTCCCCCTGCTTAGAACTTTAATAGCTTCTTTTTCTCTACTGATGATTTTATATTTCACTAATTCATGAGTAAGCTACACAGCAGCTTTTTTTTTTTTTAGTTTTATTTATTTATTTGGCTGTGTCAGGTCTTAGTTGCAGCATGCAGAATCTTTCATTGTGGTGCATGGGCTTTCTAGTTGTGGTTCTTGGGCTCAGTACTTGTGGCCAAGAGGCTTAGTTCCCCGACCAGGGATCAGACCTACAAGGCGGATTCTTAACCACTGGACCACCGGGGAGGTCATTCCCATAGCTTCTTGTACTTTGAACTCCAGCCTTCCCACTGGCGTCCGTCCCTCTCTCTGACCTTCCTTCTCACCACTTTCTTTCCCTCCTGCTATGTTTCAGTAATTCTGACCGCCTTTTGGTTTTGCATCAAGCCAGGCTCTTTCCCAGGTCAGGCCCTTTGCACATACTGCCTCCACTTAGAAAGTTGTCCCCTCTCTTTACAGTCAGCTTTCAATATTAACTTAAACATTACAGAGAGGCCTTCCCCAACTATCCAACCTTGCTGGCCTCATCTCTATTCCCACCACTATTTACCATAATCTCCTGGTCATTTCTTTAATAATCCCATAGTTTAGTCTTTGTATGTCTCCATCTAGAGTAAGTTCAATGAGAGGAGGTGGAACCTATCTCATCCGCCTCTGTATTCTGTATCTAGCACAGAGCTGACACGCAGAAATTATTTGCGAAACTAATGAAAGATCACCCAGCTAACAAGGGAAAGGGTAGAGGCAGGATTTAAACCCAAGTCTCTGGCATTAACTCCTATGTGCTTCCTAACCTTTCATGTGATTCTGAACCATGAAAGTTTGAGCCAAGTACCACAGAAGGGGGTCAGAGATAGCCAGACCTTTTTATAAAAAAATTATTTGGGGCTGCGCCTGGGTCTTTGCTGCTGCTTGGGCTCTCTCTAGTTGTGGCAAGCAGGGGCTACTCTCTAGCTGCGGTCCACAGGCTTACTACTGGCAATGGCTTCTCTTGTTGTGGAGCACCGGCTCTAGAACATGCAGGCTGCAGCGGTTGTGGTGCACAGGCTTAGTTGTTCCCCAGCATGTGGAATTTTCCCGGATTAGGGATTGAACCAGTGTCCCCTGCATGGGCAGGTGGATTCTTAACAACTGGATCGCCAGGGAAGTCCAGCCATGACCTTCTAATGCAGCTACATCATCTTACATGGTACCTGCACCTGTCATACATAGATAGGTATCCTGTGTGGCTGTCACCACTGTGGATAAGTCATATCTGCTGGAAAAAGGAGACTCTTGACCCAGACAGCAGGTGTAACTCTGGGAAATCCAAACAGCCCCTACCTGGCCCTGGTAGATTCTCTCTCCTTTCCATTTTTGTACCTTCTCCTTGAGCCTGGCTTTTCCCCTAGGAAGGGAAGTGGTCAGCTGCAGCAGCTGAAACACTGCCCTGGAGGAACCAAAACCAACAGAGATAGCCTTCTCTCTTCCTACTGGGAAAAACCAGAACTGGCACCGTCCCAGCTCTCCTGGGATAAGCTCTCCTGCACAAGCAGGCTAGATCCAAAGCTTAGAGCTTCCTCAAAATGCTCCATGAAGATCAAAAGGCATGATACCCAGAAAGCTTCTGGGGCACTGACTGACACATACTTGAGCAAGCTGGGCTTACTGCTTGATAAGAAATGTGAAAGATGAGGGCGGGGGCTCCCTTGTGTAAGAGAACCATGTCAGCATCACCCAAACCAGACAAATACATCCTTCCTTTAAGGCAGGAGTTTCTGATCTCTTTTGTAACCTGAGTCCTTCTCTTAGGGGAGTTTTTAAATGAGTAAAATAGAACACATCATATTACAAAGAACCCAGTTACCTTGAAATGCATGTATTTTTTTCTAATCGTGATAATTATGAAATTCTTTGTTAGCACATTAAACTATGAGAACTAAGAAGTTTAAAAACTACTGTAGTTTAGAAGTAGTGGTGAGTATAACTTTTTTTGAGATATCTACAAATACTCTATTGTAATGTAGACACATCTGTGAATTGACTGCAAAATCATGGGTGCTGCTACTATAACTTTGGTTTGTTACCTACATTCATAACTGAAGGAAGTGCTAAAACTAAGTTAGAGGTTAATAAAAATGAAGATGTAATTGTTTGCAAAATCACTGCAGATGGTGATTGCAGTCATGAAATTAAAAGATGTTTACTTCTTGAAAGGAAAGTTATGACCAACCTAGACAGCATATTAAAAAGCAGAGACATCACTTTGTCAACAAAGGTCTGTCTAGTCAAGGCTATGGTTTTTCCAGTGGTCATGTATGGATGTGAGAGCTGGACCATAAAGAAAGCTGAGCACTGAAGAATTGATGCTTTTGAACTGTGGTGTTGGAGAAGACTCTTCAGAGTCCCTTGGACTGCAAGGAGATCCAACCAGTCCATCCTAAAGGAGATCAGTTCTGGATGTTCATTGGAAGGACTGATATTGAAGCTGAAACTCCAATACTTTGGCCACCTAATGCGAAGAGCTGACTCATTTGAAAAGCTGGGAAAGATTGAAGGCAGGAGGAGAAGGGGACGACAGAAGGTGAGATGGCTGGATGGCATCACTGACTCAAAGGACATGAGTTTGGATGGACTCTGGGAGTTGGTGATGGACAGGAAGGCCTGGCGTGCTGCGGTTCATGGGGTCGCAAAGAGTCGAACACAACTGAGTGACTAAACTGAACTGAATCTTTTGCTTATCCAAGTTTATGGACTTCTTAGGTTCTTTCTGTGGACCGCAGGTGACTGTACTAAAGACTATTGGCCTCACCTCCTCAACTACTTAGGAACTCAAAGAGAACAGGGCTGCTCCTTCATCTAATATTATCTAGAAAAGGCCTGCCACACAATCTGTATCCAATGCCAATCTGTTGAGTCTCATGGTTTTCCTGATAGTCACATTGATTGCAAATACTCGGTTTTTTCTCTTCAGCCTTTGTACCTCGTGTTCCCCGTCCTATCACATTAGCTGGGATCTTCAGTACAATGCTGATTAGAAGCAGCGATGGTGGACAGCCATACTGTATTATGCTCAATACTCATGTGTTAAATTTATGCTGTTGCATAATTGGACTTCCCTGGTGACTCAGACGGTGAAGATGCTGCCTGCGATTCGGGAGACCTGTTTTACATAATGGAATGTAAAACACCTGCCACATGCCAGACTTCTCTGCTAAAGATGTTGACACAATTGAGATCTTCTCCTGTCCAGTGAGAAGACCAAGTAGTCGAGGGATTCCAGTGAAGTTAGCAGTATTGAGAACATTACTAAATCCTCCATACTTGCTGACCAGCTCCCTCAGGATCCTGATTCCTAAAAAAAGTATGGGAATAGGTCCCTGCTGGTGGCCCCAGCCTCCAGGACATAGGTCAGGTTAGCAGCGGCAGGCTTTCCAGTGTGGGTCAACAAAGCAACACATGAGAACAGCAATGAGTGGAGACTCCAGCAGGGGTCAGCCAGAGGGTCCAGCCAGGGGCAGCATTTGAGCCTGGCCTTGGTGGGGCCTGTCTGTTCTGGCTTAAAACGGTAGTCAGGACTAGTTGTTGAAGCCAACAAAAAGAGGATTGCAGCTTTGAGGTGGGAGGCACCTTAACCTGTTCCCTCGCCTTTTTCCCTTCCCGGCCCTCAGGGAGTGAACACAGGCGAGGGGCTGGGAAGTACAGTCCCCACACCCTCTCCACTCAGTCTAGCTGGCCCTGGGGGTGGGAAGGGAGTTTCTAATAAAATATAAAGTGGAAGTTTAGAATGGGCCAGACTACGCCCCAGGGACCAGGATGGCTCTCCTTTAGTAACAAAATGTAACTGAGAAGTCAGATCAGACTGAGCTGTTTTAAGAAAGCCGGCTCCCCGCAGGAGGCAGGTTGGGAAGAGCAGAATCAACAGAGGCTATTGGAAAGAGTATCTCGTGCTAGGCAGCACACTGAATCCTCAGAACCTGTGCAGATGCTACTTTACACAGCAAAAGGGCTTTGTGCTGCTGCTGCTAAGTCGCTTCAGTCGTGTCCCCATAGACAGCAGCCCACCAGGCTCCGCCATCCCTGGGATTCTCCAGGCAAGAGTGCTGGAGTGGGGTGCCATTGCCTTCTCCAAAAGGACTTTGTAGACGTGATTAAATCAAAGATCTTGAGAATATCGATTGTTCAGGTGGGCCCAGTATAATCACAAAGGTCCTTTTAAGAGGGAGGGAAAGGGTCGGATGTAGAGGAGAGATGTGATGGTGAAAGCAGAGGTCAGGGTGACCAGCCAGCAGTGGAGGAATGCAAAGAAGCTGGAAAAGGCAAGGAAGAGATCCCGCCCCAAACCCGGCTCAAGTTTTCAAAAGAAATACAACACAGCCCTGCCAACACCTTGACCGGCCTGGACCTCTGACCTCCAGTGCTTTGCTGTTTAAGTGTTATTTTTGTGTTATGTTAAGCCACTAGGTTTGTGGTATCTTGTTACAGTGGCCACAGAAACCTAGTAACAGTACAACTCCAGGGAGTTGTGATTGCCCCACCACCACCACTACCAACTAAACCAGGAGCAGGAGGTGTGTGGAAGAGATGCCTTCAGGTCTTGGATGTTTGGGACTAGTGATACTTTGGGGGAAGATGGAGGCTAACAGTGACTGAGACCAGTGCGAACCATCCCAGAAAGGTCTGGACAGAGTCCTGGGGAAGCCTGGGAGAGGGAGGGCCGGCAGGGGAGGAATGGTGCAGCTGAGCCAGGGGGTGCGCACGAGTCACAGAGCAAGGGTGCGCTCAGCCTCCGGCCGGAAGGCTCCTCCCTCTTGTCAATATCAGCACCCCCTCTTCACCTCCAGCCTCATCCACTCCCCAAGTCCACAGGCTTTCTGACAGCTTAGAAGTTGGCCACCCGCTTAGGGCATTCTGCCCACCTTCCACCCCCTGCCTACAGATACTGTGCAGGGGACACTCAGCTCACGCTAAGTAATCAGGAATTGGGGAGAGGGGATTGGAGGGAGCGAAGTGGAGCCAGCCGGGCTTCACCGAGTGTGTGGTGGGGAGAGGGTGGACCCGCGGGCAATCCATCCCAGTCGGAGGGAGGAACTGGCTCCCTCCTCCTGCCCCTCCCCTTAGGGTCTCCGCGGCCAGGATTCTCGTGATTCGCGATTGGCTCCCACGGGCGGGACCTTTGTCCGTCTGCGGCATTGTAGGGGCCCAGGCCAGGCTCGGGCCTGAGGAGCGAGACGGGTCCAGGTGGGGGGAGGCCAGAGACCAGCGGGGAAACTGACAGACAGGCAAGAACGAGGGCAAGGGGGCCAAGAGCCGGGCCGGAGCTCCCCGCCGGTGGCAGACTAAGTTAGAGGGCGGGCGGCAGGAGGGGGCGGGAGGAAGAAGCGGGCGGGGCGGCCCTGCAGGCACCGAGCTCGCAGTTGCTGCGGTGGCTGCGGGCAGGCCGGGCGCAGAGTAAGTGCTCCGGGACTGGCCTGGGGAGCGTGGCCCTTTTTCGAGCCCTCCCAGACCGAGCCGAGCCTGCCGGGGACCCCCCGCGGGATCCCAAGGGTCCCCGGTTGCCCGCGGTTCTAGCGTTTCCCAGCTCAGGGCAACGCGGGCGGGCAGTGCTAACCCAGGGCCCTCCTGTAGAGGGGAAGGACAGGAAACAACGCGTGCACCTCACTTTGAAAACGAAGGTGTGGATGAAAGCTACCCTTTTGTATGGAGTGATTCCCTGGGCCAGGCGCCTTCACTTCCTCACATGCCATGAAGCAGCAGCAACAGGTGAGCTAGGTACCATCCTTGTCTCCTTCTTACAGGTGAAGATACCAAGACTCAAGGAGGCCAAGCTACTCGCCAGGGGGTCACACCGCCCGCAGAGGCAGAGCCGGAACTCACCCAGGTCTGTGTGAACACCTAAGTTCTCTTACTCATCAGGCCTGCCCTGCCTGAGTCCTACACCCCTGGGAGATGGCAGGGAGAGACCAGTGCTGGGAATAGGGGAAGAGGCCAGGTGAGCCTACCTGCTCATCACTGCAAAAAGAACTTTGTTGACAGCGAATCCTTCACCTGGGTAGGGGGTGCCAAGGAATAAGAACAGTGTTTTGGGGCCAGGTTAAACTCCAGAACAGAGAGGAGGCATGGTGCAGCCCCCTGGTCCAGAAACTCCCAGGCGGGTACCAGCACCCGCACTGGGCACAGGGCTCTTTGCAGGTTTAGCGATGGGACTTTGATTTTCCATGCCTCAGTTTCCTTGTCGTTTTCCTTTGCTTATCCTTAACCTCGGGATTAAGCTTGGTACCTGCCTTGGAGCCTTGCTGAGGAGACTGTGTGAGATGGTTGGTGTGAAGGCCTAGCCCAGTGCCTGACTCAGGCTAGGCCCCGTCTCCACCCATCTCTGCCCATCTGAGAACACTTCTCTGTCCTTCAACCTCAAGTTGCTCAGAGCTATCTGAGATCTGCAGTATTTTCGGCAACCCCACCAGCAGCTGAAAGCTTCTTGAGTAAGACCAAGGCTGGGGACCGCGACACCTTCCTCTCTGACTTGGAAGGAAAGGCCAGCAGGGACAGCGTTTTAAAAATCTTCAGGCTGAGGCTTGCACAATTCCAGAACTGCCCTGTAGCTCCTCAGCCCCAGTTTAGCAAGAAGGAGGAAGGTCTAGAGTATTCTTACTCCAAAACCTGCTCTTTTCTTAATCCCCTCCATTTTGGCTAGCCGCAGGTCCTACGCCTCAGTATATTGTGAATCTGGTCACTCCTACATCCCCACCTTGATCCACAGACCCTCAGCACTGTCTTCTGAAATCTCTGCACAGCCGGGCCTTGATTGATTCCTGACTCTTCTCCTCGCATGCTCATTCCTCTGCTCACTGCAGCCATACTGGTGTCCTCTTCCTTCCTTGGACATACGAAAAGCTCTCTCAGGGTCTGTGCACAGGCCCTTCCTTCTCCCCCTGATACTCATCCCTTCCATCTTCTTGTGACGTATTTCCTTGCAATTCAGAGACCACCATGAAAGTCACCTACTTGGAAGCTTCCCTGCCCACCCCAACCTGCAGGAGCCACTCTTCGCCTGCCCTTTGTTGCATTACTGTTCTTCCTTCCAAGTGATGTTATCTTGCTTATGTGTTTCTTGGCTAAAATGTCAGTCTACCAGGGCCCAGACCTTTTTCCTGTCTCTTCGCTTTGGATTCCCCAGAAGCCAGGGCCGTGCTTTGCACTGAGTTGTCGTTGTTGTTTAGTTGCTAAATCGTGTTTGACTCTTTGTGACCCCATGGACTGTAGCTTGCCAGGGTCCTCTGTCCATGGATTTCTCCAGGCAAGAATACTGGAGTGGGTTGCCATTCCTTTCTGCAGGGATCTTCCTGACCCAGGAATCAAACCTGTGTCTCCTGCATTGGTAGGCGGATTCTTTACCGCTGAGCCACCCGGAAAGCCCCTTGCACTGAGTAAAAGTTCTGATAACTTTGTACAGTTGCAGGCAGTGTGCGCAACCATTACAGTTCTGCTTCTCATTGCTTAACAGTCTTCTTTCTACATTTCTACACAAACCTCAGAATTGTCATTCCTCCCACTGCCTTCTTCAGCTTTTCCCTACTATGGGACCTAGCCGCTGTTTCCAGGTTCTAGCCATTATCCAACTTTGCTTAAAACAGTGTGATCCAAATTGCACTTTTTTTTTTCTTGCTTTCAAATTTCTTTTTAACTTTATTTTATATTGGAGTATAGCCAGTTAACAATGTTGTGATCATTTCAGGTTCAAATGATTTTTGAGTCACAGTCACCAAACTGGTGTGTTCCAGTCAAGGGCCATCCTAAAGGCATACACCACTTATTACCAGGTGGCTGTTTAGAAAAATTATCTCCAGCATCGTGTGCAAGTTTCCCTACAGTCCCATGAGCATGGGGCTTTTTTTTTTTTCTCACTTTTATTTTGTCTAGTATAATGGGGAGGTCATGGCACGTTTAAATTTTCCGTTGCTTGAATGAGTGAATCTGGGTGTTTTTCTATGCATGCGCTAGTTCTGTTTCCTGTCCTGCGGAGGAAGGAAATCTCAGGGTACCTGAATTTTTCCCTTCACCTTCACTTGTGGTGGTGGTTCCACTTGAGCCCCATCTCTTGAGAGCAGGGTGAGGGCCCCTTGGGGCTGGAACAGGAACACACCCAGGTGAGCTGTGCTAGTTGCAGAGGCTGCTCTGCCAGTCAACCAGCAAGAAACTGAGAGTCCCTTGCGCCCTGAGCACACTACCGTGGGGAGGGAAAGAACTCTTTTTTTTATTTTTTTAAGTCTTCGTGATTTTTTTTCAAAGTTTTAATATTTTTTAAGTTATAAAAGTAGTACATGACATATAGGTGCTTCCCTGGTGGCTCAGATGGTAAAGAATCCACCTTCCAATGCTGGAGACCAGGGTTTGATCCCTGGGTTGGGAAGATCCCTCGGAGAAGAAAGTGGCAACCCACTCCAGTATTCTTGCCTGGAGAAACCCATGGACCGAGGAGCCTGGCGGGCTACAGTCCATGGGGTTGCAAAGAGTCAGACACTACTGAGTGACACAAGGTATAAGGTTATTCATTGAAACACTGGGGCAGCAAAAGATTGGGAAACAATCTAAATGTTGGTTGCTAGTGGGAACTATACACACTTCCTCAGGGGAATCCCACACAGTCACCTAAAGGCTGCGTTTGCTCTAGAACATCCTGCGAAAGTCTCTGGCTCACTGTGTTAGTCTCCTGTGGCCACTGTAACAAAGGGTCGTAAATCTGATGGCTTAAAAGAACAGAAATTTATTATCTTACAGTTCTAGGGGTCTCTCGCCCAAAATCAGTCACGGTATGGCGAGATTAAGGTCTTAGCTCTGTTGCTTCTGGAGGCTCCTAGAGGGGAATCTGTTTCCTTGCCTTTATCAACTTCTAGAGGCTGCCCTTACTTATTTTTTAAAATTTTAATTGGAAAGCTTTGCACTGTTAGTTTGCAGTGTTAGTGTCTGCTGTACAGCAACACAAATCAGCTATATGTGTACACATACCCACCAGTTTCACTCTTCTAGGTCATCACAGAGCCCCGAACTGAGCTCCCCTGCTACACAGCAGCTTCCCACAAGCTATCAATTATATATATATATATTTTTTTTACTGATAACCACATTCCCTCAGTCTTCAATACAACATAACATCAAATCTGACTCCAGTCCCTAGTTCTGTTATCACATCTCCTCTTCTGGTTCTCTCACTCTACTTGCGAAGACCCTTCTGATCACACTGGGTCCACCTGGATAATGCTGCATCTTGATGTCCTTCATCTCATCACACTTGCAGAGTTCCTTTTGCCATGTAAATGGGCAAATTCACAGGTTCTGGGAATTTGGACCCTGCATCTTTGGGCAGGGCATCTTTCAGCCTCCCACACCCTAAAGGGAATAAGCAAGATTCAGAGCAGTGTGAGAGCTCACATTTAAAGGGAAAAAAAGAATAAATAAGACTGTGCTTGGGAAGACAAAGACTACCTCCAAAGGCTACATGGGAAACTGATAGGAGAGGTTGTTTCTGAGGAGACCAGGAATAGAAAGACTTATCATAGTATATCTTTTTGTGTCTCATTTTTTACTGAATATGTCACCTACATTAAAAATAAGCTTAAAAAAAAATACGCTTTAAGAAGTCACACATAGTCATTATAAAAGTTCAGACCTTTCAGAAAAAAGCCAAGAGAGAGACAATACCCACCACACCCTCAAATCTCTAGCAGTAACCACTGTGAACAATTCGGCTCTATCCTTAACAGATTTTTTTTTAATGCATATATCATCTTTTCACAGGGATGGGATCATGTATCACGCTATAAAGTGCTGGGAGACTTGTTATGTTCCTCACATCTTTCCTCATCCACCTATGGACATTTAACAGTACCGGATGTACCATAGATGTACCGTGACTGACTTGACCAGACCCTCAGTGGTGAACATTTAGACTCCTTGCTGCTTTCCTGAGCAGTCTCAACACTAACATGTCTGCCTGGTTCCTAACTGGAGTGAAATGCACTCAAATTAAATTTTTTAAAAATTAAGTGTTAAAGTGAGCAGTATCATTTAATACATTCCTGTGTAATACACCTACCACCTCCATCAAGTTCCAGAATATTCTCATCACCTCAAAGGGAAACCGTGTCCCCATTAGGCAGTCAGTCCCCTGTTCCCCTCTCCCCCAGTTCCGGCCCACCACCAGTCTGCCTTCTGTCTGTATAGATTTGCATATTCTGGATATTACACATCAGTGGAACCATGTAATGTGTGACATTTTGTGTCTGGCTTCTTAACATAATGTTTTAGAGGTTCATTCATGTTGTAGCGTGGGTCAGTCCTTCGTATCTTCTTTCTTTTTTATTAAGATATAATTGACATACAATGTTAATTTCAGGTGTACAACATAATGATTCTATAATTTGTATGTACTGCAAAAGTACTTCATTTCTTTTTATGGCTGGATGACATTCCATTGTATAGATATAACATCTTTTACTTATCCGTACATATGCTAATGGGCATGGATTGTTTCCATCTTCTGGCTGTGAATATTTGTATGCGTGTATTTGAGTGCCTGTTTTCAGTTCTTTGGGTGTATATGGTCATCCTTCTACCTATGGCTTGACCTTTACTATTTACTGTTTTCAGACACTATTAACTTAAGTTAAAAATAATTTGTAAGAAAGTGTTGGAAAGCACATAGTAAGGCAAACGCTGGCAGGATGACAGATCCGGACAAATGTTTTCTTATTTTTCAGATCCTGAGAAGACAAGAAAATGGCCACGTGGAATGAAAAGGTAAGTTAATTCAGGTGGACTAGCAGAGCTAATGGAGCTCCCGGCCTTGAGAAGATAATTGTTTGATGTTTCTAACAGGATGGAGGGAAAACACGTGTTCAGGGTGCTTGCACCATACCAAAGTGTTTTAAGTCAGAGGTGAAAGCTACAGGAGGAACCTCAAGATAGCCTCAAAATCAGAAACAGACTGTTCAAAGCCAAGTTCTGCATTTTAATAGCCCTCTATCCTTTGGTTACACCCTTCACTTCCCTGAGCCTCAGTTTCCTTATCTGGAAAATGGGACCAAGTTACCACCCTTGTTCCGAAGGCCTGTCCAGAGAAGTTGAGGAGACCATCGCTAGGCCGATACTGAGCTCATCAGGACTCCTCCTAGAGACACTTGGGAACAGAGAAGGAAAGCTACTTACTCAGGATCACACAGGAAGTGGCAGAAATGGGCTTCCAACCTAGCCTGATGGCAAAGCAAATGCTCTGCCTCCTATATTATGTGGCTGTCCAGAGGAGGACTAATAAATTCTGTCCTTGATATCTAGGGCGCAGGCTTGTTGGATTTGAAGAGACATTGGTTGTGAAGGGTAGGGCAAGGTGGAAAGGAGATGTTGGCTTCCGTTTCAGCTGTTCTCTTGGAGTTTCTAGGGGCCTGGCCAGGTGGAGTTGTCAGGGCAGCACCAGAGGCTCAGGGTAGCAGCAGCGTCCTGGGGCAGAGGACCATGGAACAAGGGTGATGATCTTGCATTCTGTCAAATCGGTGGCCCCTTTAATTGTAAGAGTCCTTCTGATTTAAATCTGTTTACAGTGTGGGAGGGGGAAGTGACCAATGGCCCTTACAACATGCTACCAATTCTGATTTCAGAAATGTTGAAATAAGAGGAAAAGGTCCATCTTTGCATTAATGAAATTTGGTGGCATTTCCAGTAGGGGATGACAATCACCCTCTGTATTGTTGTGGCAATTCCTGGTAAGATGCCGTAAGCTTAGTGCCTGCCGCCCAGTAACAGGTGCTCCTTGAGTTCCAGCTATGATTACTACTCACAGAAAGGCAAATGGAACTGTTTCCTTGTTTATCGCTCCCTACTAAGCAAAACAGAAAGAGCAAGCGGAAATTCTCAATGATGGTTATGCTGTGGTGAAACCGGCTCACTGCTGCATCTCACGAGGGGCTGGATCAACCCACACAACTGCTGGAAAAAACTTGACTGGGTGTATCAGGAGTCATGAAAATGGTTATAATCAAACCTGGTCATCTCACTTACGGGAAAGGAAGCAACCCACAGAAAGGCAAAAGTATCATTACAGCACAATTTAGAAACGTATGTGTTTCTTAGCCATAAGATGCCCTTGACTGTAAATGCACCGTTATTTCATGGGCTATGAAGAAGAAAAGGGCCCGCCTGTTTACTGTGATCTAATGTGACGCAACACTGACATTGGGCAATTGTAGGACAGATTTCAGAAATGTTAACATGTGTAAAAATGTGGCCTTTGGTGATAAAGATGCTGAACATGAACAGCCAGAAAATACAATAATGAGAGCACTGTCTTCTGTGGTTAAAAAACCTTGGCCATTAAAAAGGCATAAGTCTGATGCATATAAGTAGTAAGGGGAAAAAGATACAAAGTTGTGTGCAGCCTTTGATTATAATTGTAAAAGATTAGAGAGTGAGATGGATAGATAAGTAGATGATACATTTGGTGTCTTGGAATTATGAATTTGTCTTTCCTCATGTTTTCACAATAGTAATACTAAAAGAAATAGATGTGGAGTGACGGTCTGCTCATTGGGGTGAATGACAGCAGGTAAAACTTAGGGGTCGGATGGGTCAGGAAGTCTGGCTGCAGGAACAGGGCACAGGAGTGGGGGTGAAGACGCGAAACATCAGGGCAGGCAGTGTGTTGGAATGCACAACTAGGGACACACCTCAGGGGAGCCCTGGGGGTGGGAGCCTGTCTTTCATCGCACAGAGGCCAAAGCAAGGGGTGGTCCTAGCCGCATTGTTGGGCAGCTACGGAAGACTGGCAGTGGCAACTCACTCCAGTACTCTTGCCTGGAAAATCCCATGGACGGAGGGGCCGGGTGGGCTGCAGTCCGTGGGGTCGCTAAGAGTCAGACACAACTGAGCGACTTCACGTTCACTTTTCACTTTCATGCATTGGAGAAGGAAATGGCAACCCACTCCAGTGTTCTTGCCTAGAGAATCCCAGGGACGGGGGAGCCTGGTGGGCTGCCGTCTATGGGGTCGCACAGAGTCGGACACGACTGAAGCGACTTAGCAGCAGCAGCAGGGAAGATTGGACCAGGGCCACTTTTAGCAAATAAGCCTCTTACTGGTTCTAAAACACATTCCTTTTAATAATTTACCCCAATGAAGTTAATTATGTTTTTTTTACGCACAGAGGCCAAAGCAAGGGGTGGTCCTAGCCGCATTGTTGGGCAGCTACGGAAGACTGGCAGTGGCAACTCACTCCAGTACTCTTGCCTGGAAAATCCCATGGACGGAGGGGCCGGGTGGGCTGCAGTCCGTGGGGTCGCTAAGAGTCAGACACAACTGAGCGACTTCACGTTCACTTTTCACTTTCATGCATTGGAGAAGGAAATGGCAACCCACTCCAGTGTTCTTGCCTAGAGAATCCCAGGGACGGGGGAGCCTGGTGGGCTGCCGTCTATGGGGTCGCACAGAGTCGGACACGACTGAAGCGACTTAGCAGCAGCAGCAGGGAAGATTGGACCAGGGCCACTTTTAGCAAATAAGCCTCTTACTGGTTCTAAAACACATTCCTTTTAATAATTTACCCCAATGAAGTTAATTATGTTTTTTTTAAAATTGTTTTAATAGGATTGCATTTAGGAGCTATTTAATCATCCAGCCCCCTTTAGCTTTAGGGAGCAAAACAGCTCTGTTGTAGGAGAAATGGGTGGGGTTTTTAGCCATGGTTCACTCCTGATCTGCTGTAGCCAGCTCTAATCAGAGGGGCCCTCAGCAGGCTCTGGACACCTGCCCTCCTGAGAGGCCCTCCCTGCCCCTGCCCACCTCTCTGAGCCTCTCTTTTCCTTTTTTGTAAAATGGGAACAGTGAGGATCAAACAAGATAGCGCCTGGAGAGCACGTACAGTGTGCCGTCCTAATACACA
The DNA here is from genome assembly GCA_006408695.1 of Aepyceros melampus. NCBI lineage: Eukaryota > Metazoa > Chordata > Mammalia > Artiodactyla > Bovidae > Aepyceros > Aepyceros melampus. Next base: position 54,307 of record SJXQ01004484.1, read on the forward strand.
GGAGCTGCTGACGCTGTCATGAGGATCAAGTGGGTTTTCGGCCCAACAGCTGACCCAGTCCTCAGCTCAGACAGTCACCTGTCACCAGCCACATTGGGCAACCTGGTTGCCCAGTGTGCTTAGAAATCCTTGTGGCCCTTTGGCACCTTTCTCAAGGTGTTTGGAGGCACCAGGTTCATTCATGATGCTGGTTCTTGACTTTGACTGCACAGTGGAGATCCCAACCACCCAGGACACTCTCAGGCCAACTGAATCACAGTCTTGGGGCCTGGGAGCCAGGCACTGGGGTTTGTTTGTTTTTAAAGCATCCAAGAGGTTCCAGTGTGCAGCAGATCTGAGAGCCATTGGTTAAACTGCAGCTGCACTGGCCTCCTTCCAAGGACTGAGCCACAGTGAGGCAAGAAAGAGGGGCACCCTGAACTCTTGTTTATCTTGTCTTTTCCACAGCTGAAGCATCACTAAGACGTTGGGGGATGGGGTGGCCCAGATGATTCCGTCATACTGGTGATAGGTCCTAATTTCTAGCTGGGTAACTATATATTTTTACCTCTATGCTTTCAAAACACAAATAGCAGCCTGACTTATGCTTTCCAGTTAACATGGCCAAATCACAGACTTGGGGCAGGACTGCCAGCTTTCCAACAGCTATCCTCTCCCTCCTTAGGGAAACAGACAAAATATGTCCTACTGTACCCATGTGTTTCAGACTCAACCCATTGGTGATTTCTGAAATCCATTAATGGGCTTCAATCAGCCTCTTAAGAAATAGAACAAAGTGGGGAACTTAAGTCTCTCACATATTAACTTTAATGTTGATTATAGAATGTATATATGTTAGCGTGTCCTAAGTGGCAGGGTATAAAATGTTTCTTATTGAGTAACACCGGGCTGAACTCCCGACTCAGTGTTGGCCTCCTTCACCAGCTGAGTCCAGAGCAGCGTTCAAAGAGGTCATGGAGGAGGGAGGGGATTCTGGGCCAGGCAGCCTGGCTTGGAATCTAGCTCTGCATCTCACTGGCTGTGTGACCTGGGGCAGGTTGCTTGGCCTCTCTGTTCTCAGTCTCCACACCTGTAAATGAAGAGGATTCCGTCTCTGCCTCATAGAGTTTTGTTGCTGTATGTTGCCACGGGCTTCTGCACAGAGCTCAGAAAATGGCAGATGCTTTGGCGATAGTTCCAATCTCTGCAGTTTGCACTACCTTAAATATTAACTCCCACATTGCCTCCCCAGCCTCGTGATTATCTTGCCAGGTCACCAGACTCTTCCATCAAGGCAGGAGTGATTCTGACCCACAGAGGATGGGGAGGAAAGTTGGAGAATGCATCTCTGGAGGCACCTGGGCTGCTGGTCAGGCTTCTCAGTCTGCAAGCAGCACCCACCCCCCACAATCTAGTCAGCCGTCGTGGTGGTGATTTTCATGAACCTCAAACTTCCTCCCCACCCTAGAGAAGGAAAAGCTGCTACGCTTATTTAAAGACTTCCCTGATTTTAAAAATAGGCATTCCTCAGAACACAAATCCCTGGGGACTAGGGGGTTGGGAGGTGGTGGTAAGAGAACGTGAGCTGCTGGGGTGCAGGAGTCCCCCAGGAGGAGAGATTTGCTCGAGGGATTCGTTCCACTCTCCAGGTATGTTTGGTGGGAACCTGCAGTCTTCCAGGCATGAGGGCTGTGGAGAATGTAGCATGAGCAGGAGCCCAGCCACCCAGCCCCCTAATGAGGAGCTGGGGGAGGAAGCAGACTCCATTATACAAATGGGTACATCCGTCTCTATTGCGGGAGGTATGGGCCATGCATGAGTGCAACAGGGAAGGTACATGGTCAGCTTCCTGGAGCTGGGGTGCTTGAGAGAGACCTCCTGCAGGACACAAAGAAAAATGATAAGATGGCATTCCTGACAGAAAATCACATGTGCAAAGAGCCTGTGGTTGAAGGAACCTGTTGAGTATGGAGGGCTAATGGAGACCATGTGGCCAGACCAGAGACCAGTAACAGGTGAGATCAGAAAAGCAACCAGAGGTCAAGCCTGTTTAATGGCTGTAGGTCTCTGGAAGGCACTTTGGTCTTTTTTTTTTTTTGCTCCTTACCATGCCACACAACTTGTGGGATCTTAGTTCCCTGACCAGGGATCGAACCCTGGGCCCTTGGCAGTGAAAGCAGAGAGTCCTGACCATTGGAGTATCAGGGAGTTCCCTGTGTCTTTAAGATCAGTGGGAATCCCAAGGAGAGTTTCAAATGAGGGCCCCAAGATTGCTCCAGGCTCACTGATTCACTGGGAGGGCTCATAGGACTCAGCACATAGTTCCACTCATGGCTAAGATTTTTACAAAGGAAAAGGAAAAAGGTGCATGAGGTGAAGTCCAGGGGAGATCAGACACAAGCTTTCAGATTCCTCTCCCATGGGAGTCACATAGGCCTTGCTTAATTCCTCCAGCAGGAAGCTGTGACAACATGTGAAATGTTATCTGCTGAGAGAGCTTGTTAAGAGACTCAGCACTCGAGGTTTTTATTTGAGAGGTGGTCACATGGGTGCCTTCCAAACTCCAGAAGTTCCAGACTACCCTGAGGAAAGCAGGTATTCAACATAAACCTCAATGTCATTTACAAAAACAATCCAGGCACAGTGAGCTGTTCTCACCAGATGAGAACCCTCCCGAGATACAAGTTCCTAGATTCCAGCCAGGGGCCAGGCAGACTTTTCTAAGGCCACAGCCCCAGGCCTTTTCTGCACAGGGAGTGACATGATTGTTTCAAGGAGTGCTCTTAGGCTGTTGACAAGAGTGTAAAAGTGATAGGGAGAACAGTGAGGGGCTGATGCATCTTCCAAGTAAAATGTGCAGGCTGGGGCAGGGAGGTGCCCCAGCAGGGAGGCTGAGGCAGAAGATGAGAGAAGTAGGTGATGGATTCAAGGGTTATTTAGATGCTAAAATGCACAGGGCTTAGTGATTAGGTGAGCTTTGTGGGAGAGGGAGGGAAGGCAGGGATCGGGACAGCTTCTCTGACCCTGACTGGGTGGGTGTTAAAACCCCTGGACCCAGAAGATAAAGATTCAAGTCCATCGGCTGTCCACTGGGTGGCAGTGATTGCCGTGTAGCAAGTCCTTATTTTCCCCTGCTGAGGGAGGAACGATTGCATCTCAGAACCTTGATTCTACTTCTTTCAATATCATCATTCTTGTTGCTTTAAAAGTCAACCCTTCTGCCATGTTTTCCTCTCATTGACAGAGCGTCTCAGAAAGAACAAAGCTAGTAGAATTGAGTTCATATGTCAGCTTTACTACTTACGTTTGTTTTCAAAAACTGTACATAAACAAATTCTCAGTATAAGAAATTAAAACAACAAACAGGTAGATATTAGGTTGAACCACATAATTGTCCGTTTCTACCAGTTTTGATCTGCAAAAATGATAATTTTTAAAGAAGTCTTGTTTCAGTAGTTTTCTTGAATTACATCTTGAACCGTTCTGTTCCATCGTTCTGGTTCTCTTATTTAGGGATTCCAATTACGTATATATTGGATTTGTGTGTGTGTGTATATATATTTTTTAAAAATTCTTCCTCCCTTTTCCCCTCACCCAAATACTTCATTCTCTGTAGGTTAGATCTGACTCCAAAAATGGCTATTTCTTATTGTTAAATCTAACAGGGAAAAAAAAAAGTCTCCCTTCACCTTCCAACCCAGTCCCAATCCCTTTTGCTTCACAGAAGTAATGATTTGGTTTGGGTTGTTGATTTTGTTTTTAACAAACATGGAATTATACACTGTGGTCTGGTTAGGGTTAGAGTTAGTACTATGCCGATTTTCACTTGACCGTAGTTGAGAGAGACATTTCTGTGTCAGTCCCTGCAGCCACACTGACGGAGGGCATTCTTAACAGCTGCGCGGTAGTCCACAGTGCTGGTCTACCACAGCATATTTAACCATGGACCTTAAGGTTGTAACAGGACTGCAGTGAGTACATGTGTGACTGTTTGTGCTTGTGCGTGAGTCCCTTGTGTCAGGTCAAACAATACGGACATTTAAAGTTTTGTAGAAACTAGTTTAAGGCTGATCCTTCCTTTGCTCCCCACCTGGCACATTGGGAGACTCAAATATCATTTGCAAAGATGAAAGAAACTGCCTTATCGCTCTCCTAAGAAGGACGTACCCATTTCCGTGCCCACCAGGTGGTGTTAGAGATGTGCCTTCCTTCCTCCACCCCTGTCACCCTGCTACAGCAGGCGACTCTGGGCAGTAGATCTCTCCTCCCTGAGCCTCAGTTTCCCCTTCTGTAGAATGGAGAGGCTGCCTCTCCCTGCCCAGCCAATTTCTCATGACTGTCAGCATCCATTGAGAGCAAGAGGAGATGGAGGTGGCCGATACGCTGCAAGCAAAGAGAAATAAGCTGCTTCCGAGTGGTTTTGTTGACCTCCAAAGGAGCCTGCTTCATGCCTGGAGTGTGGGACCGGTGTGTGGCCCATGAATATAAAGGGGGAGAGAGAGCACTTGATCTGTGGCACCCCTGAGCTGACTCGAGCACACCCGCTCTGTCTTAGCTTCCTGGGGTTGCCATAACAAATGACCACAAACCAGATGGCTTAAAACAACAAATTTATTCTCTCAGTCCTCAAGGTCAGAGTTCTAAACTCAGGGGCTTGGCCAGCTCAGTTCCTCTGGAGGCTCAGAGGGAGGGTTGGCTCCATTTTTCCTAGCTTCTGGTGCGTGCGTGCTAAGTTGCTTCAGTCATGCCCAACTCTGCAACCCTATGGACTGTAGCCCTTCAGCCACCTCTGTCCATGGGATTCTCCAGGCAAGAATACTGGAGTGGGTTGCCATGGCCTCCTCCAGGGGATCTTCCTGACCCAGGGATTGAACCCGAGTCTCTTAGTCTCCTGCATTGGCAGGCAGGCTCTTTACCACTAGCGCTACCTGGGAAGCGTAGCTTCTGGTGGTTTCTGGCATTCCTTGGTTTGTAGATGCATCACTCCAGTCTCTGCCTCCATCCTCCCATGGCCTTCTCCTCTGAGTGTTCCCTCCTTTTCTTTTCATTTTTTAAAAAAATATTCATTTATTTATTTGGCTGTGCCTAGTCTTAGTTGCAGCATGTCACCTTTAGTTGCAGCATATGGGGTCCAGTTCCCCAACCAGGGATCAGACATGGTCCCGCTACATTGGGAGTGCAGAGTCTTAGCCACTGGACCACCAGGGAAGCCCTCTCTCTTTTTCTTATAAGGACACCAGTCACTGGATTTAAGGTCCATCCTAAATCCAGCATGGTTTTATGTCAAGATTTTTTTTTTTTTTGGACTGCACCGTGCACTCTGTGGGATCTTAGTTCCCTGATTAGGGATTGAAGCCCAGGCACTTGGCCATGAGAGCTGGGAGTCCTAACCACTGGGACCTCCAGGGAATTCCCAGCAAGATCTTGACATCTGCAAAGGCTTGTGTTCCAAGCAAGGTGACATTCTGAGGTTTCAGGTAGACATGGATTCGGGACAGCCGCATTTCAGCCCACTGCACCCTCCTAGCCACCAGATCTCTGGTCACAGCTTGCCTGGCCTTTTCTCAGCTGTGTCTTGGAACTCGGGGGCCTCCAGGTCATACAGCCCAGCCCAAGGGCAGGTCCTGGTTCTGCCGTTTTCTGAGTCTGTGACTTTGGACATGTCACCTTTTTCACCCAGACCCAAAATGATGACTTTGACCTCAGAGAGTTATTAGGAATTAAAATGAAATAGTGCGTTTAAGGAACTTACCAGTGTACTGTTATAACAAATTATAAACAATCAGCAATAATAGATGTTGCTGCTCTCGTGTCTTGTTTGGGGTGGGAGTGTTGATTAATGGGGCTTCCCAGGTGGCATTATTGGTAAAAAAACTCATTTGCCAGTGCAGGAGACATAAGAGACGTGGGTTGGATCAGGAGCATCCCCTGGAGGTGGGCATGGCAACCCACTCCAGTATTCTTGCCTGGAGAATGCCATGGACAGAGGAACCTGGCGGGCTACAGTCCATGGGGGTCACAAAGAGACCACAGCTGAAGTGACTTAGCATGCATGCACACACGTGTTTATTAATAAGCAAATTAAGTCCCCAAAAGTAGGCTCTGAAAGGGAATGGGGAAATGAGGACTTACAGACATTCGGCCCTGGGAATCAGCAGTCAGATGAATTTCTTAAAAAGTACCTATTTCAGTGATTGCTGGATGACCATGAAACAGGGACTTTCCCCCTCCTACAGAGGACAGCTTCAGAGTCTGAAAAATAGACATTCACAAGAACACTTTCTTCCGCATCAATTGTAGGTCTGTTTTTTTGTTTGTTTGTTTTTCCCCCTCTCTCCCAGGTAGTAATTTTTCTGGTATAATACCTGTCATGTCTAAACAAGAAGTAGGCAATTACCTTTGATGGGTAGCTCCTGCGGTTTTGTTGTTAAATCGTTTATTAAATATTGAGCCCCTCCCTGTGACTGAGGGAGGAACAACATCTGCCCTCCCGGGGTTCACAGACTAGTGCCGGAGACAACCTTGAGATGTCACAGTGTTCGTTTGTGGCTTGATGGGGAAGTAGAGGAAGGACCCTCACCCAGCATGTGGCAGTTAAGGAGGTCCTCCCAAAGGAGGTAAAATTGATTCTATAAAATGTGAAAAAGAACTAGGATGAGGCAGATGGTGGGTATTCCAGGCAGGGTGGGGGTGGGGAGGCGTGCAGTTCATGTGAAGTTCTGGAAGCAAGAGCGAGTGGTTTATTCCAGAACCACAGTGCTTTTAGTGTAACTGGAGTGCGGTGGAGGCTGGGGAAGGGACCAAGAGAGCTTTGACCTGGTCCTGAAGGCAGCAGTTGGCAGGGTGTGAAGGTGGAGGGACGGAAAGTAATGGGAAGCGGGGGAGGGAGATAGGCAAGGGCAGGGATGCAGCCAGCCCAGCATTGGAGAAAGGTGACCCCAGCCACCACTGGATGGAGAAAGGGTCAGAGGTAAGAGGCCAAGTCAGGAGGTTGGTGCAAGTGTCCCGAAAAGAGGTGAGAGTGGTAGGAGAGAGACGAAGAGAAGGTGCAGCAGAAATGGTGTTCAGGAGGTTAGATTGACAGGCCTGATGGAGAGAGTGATCTTCAGCTCTGGACTTGAGCAGCGGGGCGGATGTGACTCCATGACCTAGGCAGTGTGGAAGGAGAAGTGGATTTGGGGGGAAAGAAAAACAATTAGTTCAGTTTGGATCACAGCAGACTAATGACCTGGCAGGAAATCAGATGGCAGGCTGGAGACTGACTGGCACCTGAGCAGCCTTGAGAACACAGATGTGGAGAGACCACCAAAGAGGGTAGTCGCCCTGTGCCAGGGCGAGCTCAGGGTCAGGGACTCGAGGACTTGCGGTGGCGTGGGCACAGGGACACGGTACAGGAAGAGCAGCAAGAGATGGGAGAAAAATCAAGAGGAGGCAAGATTGTCAAAGGGAAAGTCCACACTGTGGGAGGATAGAGCCCAGTCCAGGTGGGAACCACAGCTGTGGGCTTTGATACCGAAAAGTGACCCCAGAGAGAGCAAGGCCAGAATACCCTGGGATGGCAAGGGGCAATGCCGGAGCAGTGGGGACAGCTCAGGGCCAGGGACTCCACTGGTCTAGTCTCCAGATTGCACATGATAGAAGCAACTAAATCTGGCTTTAGCCAGAAAAAGAATCTTTCAGTCCATGTGACTAAACACATGGGGCTGCAGAGGCAGACCGTTTGGGCCCAGTAACCAGTGAACCGAGATATCCACAGGTGATGGAGAAGTCGGAGGAGTGGAGGTGAGAGTGTCTGTTATTGAGGAATAATAATACCAGCGGGTGCTTACAGAGGGTCTGCTCCTGGCCAGGCACTAAGGCTGGTGGTCCCCACAACTTGCTGAGTCAGTCCTTCCATCTGCCTGGGCAAGGTAGGGGGTGGGCGGGTGCCGAGAGCTGAGAGTCCAGGGTGGGTGGTGAAGTTGCCGAGGCTCACAGTGTTTTCATGATCTTTGTCTTTTCTGGAACTTTGCTGCTTCTGGCATGACGGATTTTTGACTTAAAACTAGAGTTGTTTTCTGCTCTGCTGGGTGCCATATTTTCATTCCAAATTACCGAAAGTTGCTTCGTTACTGGATGCAAAGTTTCAAAAAAAGTTTTCTGTATAAAATATGAATGTGGTTTTTGTAGCACACCTGAGGTTCCCACCATGCTGAGAATTAGTACAAGAGGTTTCTATCTGCCAGATGAAGTGTTTTGTTGGAGGGGATCATGGCCACTCACCACCCAGAAAGATTCAGGTTGGCTGTGGGCCTGGTCCTTGGCCAACCTTGAGAACCCAGCAATTGGAGACACCAGGGCCCTCCACCAACAGGCACTTGATGGGCTTCTGCTCTGGGTCAGGTGTCACGTGGTACTCTGGGGACTCAGAATCTTGGACCTGTATGTTTGTATTTTTCCATTAAATTTGGAGATTTTTTCCAGGTGTTATTTCTCCAAATATTTTCCCTCTCTTCTCCTTTTGGTACTCCAGGTACATGTATATTAGGAACTTAACGTCCCTGAAGCTCTGTTCTTTTTTTTTTTAGCCCTAGCCTCTTTTTTCTTCTTGCTTCCGCTGGATAGTTTCAGTTTTTTATTTTTAAGTTCCCTGATCTTTTCTTCTGCAGCATCTAATCAGCTATTAAGCCCATCCAGTGATTTTTCATTTCATATATGTGTTTTTCAATTCTAGAGTATCCATTTGGATTTTTTATATTTTCCTTTTTTCTTTTGAGATTCTCCATTTGTTCCCTCATTAAGTTCACGTTTTCCTTGAAATCCTTGAACATATTTATAATTAACTATTTTCAAATCTTTGTTGGCCAATTTCATTATCTCCATCCCCTTTGAGCTAATAAGCTGATGTTTTATTGGTTTATGACCACGTTTTCCTGCTTATTTATCTGTCTGGTAATTTTTTATTGTATGTTGGACATTATGAATGTTATGTTGTTGAGAGTATTTTGTTGTCTTCTTCAATAGAGTACTGAGTTTTGTTCCAAGAGGCAGTTAATTTACTTAGAGATAAGCATGATCTTTTAAAAAGCCTTATTTTTAAGCTTAGTTGGGACAGGTCTAAGGTAGCCCTGACTGGAGGGCTAGATTAGGTCTATATATAAAGCATGGCTTTTCTAGAATTTATACTGATTACTCAAGAATAGTCAACAAGATCTCTCACTCTTGCTGTTTGGAACTCACAGATCTCCCAACCCAGACCTATGTAACTCTCTGGTAGTTGTTCAGCTCACAGTTCCTTGAGAGTTTTTTTTATGTTTCGTTTTTTCCTGAAAGTTATATTTTGCCCTGTTTCATGGAGTCTTGCTCTGCACATGTGACGTTTAGGACTCAGCCTAAGTCCAATATTTGGAGTGTTTTCTCTCTGCACTGCTTCCTTTTCTCTGGTACCTTGTCATGCAAATTCCTGAGGAAGTAAAGTTCAATAACCCTGAACTATAATCTTTGTCTCCACAGTCCAAAAAGTACCTCCAGGCAGAAGGCTAGAGTGCTTGTGGGGCTCATCTTATTTGTTTCTCTTCTTTCAAGGATCACAGTAAATTTCATACATTTCACCCAGTTTTAGAGTTATATTTTATCTAGTCTTGTGGCAGGTACTCTAACTGGTATAGTAACTTTTATGGCAGTTGCTCTAACTGGTATCGTTGTTCATACCAGTTACTGTGTCATCGGTCAGAAGCAGAAATCTCATTCTTTCGTATATTTATGCTCACATTTTCACACATTCCAAAAACAATGCATGGTAGTATTTGGTAGCCATTGAGGTAGCAGGAAACTCAGAAAGTGGGATTTGAGAAGCCAGTGAAGGATGTTTTTGAAGAAAGGGAGTGATCTTTCTGTGTTCAGTGCTGCTGAGGGGGTACACGTGGATGTCGTCAGTGATACCCAGAGACGTGGTTCATTCATTTTAACTGCTGTATAAAATTACATCACGTGAATAGAGAAAACTCACTTCTCTATCTCCTACCATTTAGGTGAACATTTGCAGTGAACGTTCTTGAACATGTCACTGGTTTGAGTACATGTGGGCGAGTTTCTCTTTGAAACCTATCTAGGGGTGGGATTACTAGATTATTAACTAGTATAATTTCAACTTGACAAAACAGTACCAGATTGCTTGGAAAAATAGTGGTGCCAGTGTCTGTTCCTACCTTCAGGGTTCAAGAGACCCCATTGCTTCACAATTTACTGTTTGCTATTGTAGATTTTAAAATTCTTACCAATCTAAGGAATGAAAAGGTGTGTGATTGTTACTTCAATTCACCTTTTCCTAAATATTAGTGAAGTTGAGTGTCTGGGCTATCTGAGTTTCCTCTCATGTGACCTGACTGGTAATATCTATTAACTAGTTTTCCATGGAGTTGTCTTTTTTGGGTAAGATTTCTTTCTATATTCTGGATACTAAAATCTTTGTCTATTAAATGCATTGCAAATATTTACTCCCAGTCTGTGACGTGTCTTACTTTTGTACAGGTGTGTATATGTGTGAGAGACAAACATTTTTATCTTCGGTAAGTCAGGTCTGTTTATTTATTTTGTGTTTTTTGTCTTATTTAACCAATCCTTCGCAGTACTGAGGTCATAAAGATACTTGTCTGTATTTTGTTTTCAGACTTTTAAATGCATTTATATAGATTAATACAAATGAAATTTATTCTGTGTGGCATGAGGTAGGATTTTTTTCCCCCCTTGTTGGAAAAGCCAAATGTCCTAACCTTGCCAGTTTCTCACTGATCTGGACTGCCATTGTCATCACATCCAGGTTCTCACAGTGAGCTGGGTCTGTCTGGGGCTCTCTTTTCCTGTTATTCTGATCATATTGCCTCTTCTCTTAGCCATACCTGAAAGTTTTCATTATTGAACTTTAGAAAAAGTTTGATGTCTGGGAAGGAGTGGGAAGCTCATTTGCTTTTTCACTTTGAAGTCATCGGTCTTTTAAACAACTGTCTATAATTATTCAAAACAGCACTGGCTGAACTTAGGAAAAATCCACTTGCTGCCCAGACCTTTCTAGGACTGATCAGTGGCGAGCGTGGCTTCGCTTCTGTATGAAACTCTGGGCACTTTTACTTCTGCCTCTGCCTTCTCCCTGGCCTGCCAACTCTCACCTCTGGGTTTTTAGGTTGTGATGTCTCTGCACCAGGGGCTGCTATTGGGTCTTCCGGTATTTACATGCGGGCCTGCGGGTGTTTTGCGACTGGGCCGAGTACCTCTCCTGTTGGTTACTGCCAACCAGACCACAGTGGCAGGCCTGACGGAGTCTGGGGTTTCCTGTTGCCTCACCGGTGCTGAGACCCTGGATTCCAAAAATAAATGCACGAAAAACCACTGTGACCTCACGGTCTGCGCTCGCAGGGTGCTCTGAGCGCCGGCCCGTCTTCACCCCGGGCCGGCCTAGCGGGGGCTCTGCTCCCCCGGAGACTGACGGACAGGCTGCCTGAGCGCTCGCTCTCTGTCCCCCTTTCTCCAGGCAGTCACCCGCAGGGTCAGGGTGGCTCCCGCCGCCGAGAGGATGAGCAAGTTCTTGAAACACTTCACTGTCGTCGGGGACGACTACCACGCCTGGAACATCAACTACAAGAAGTGGGAGAATGAGGAGGAGGAGGAGGAAGAAGAGCAGCCGCCGCCCACAGCGGCCTCGGCTGAGGAGGGCAGAGCCACTGACCCCACCCCGGCCCCGGCCCCGGCCCCTGTGCCCAGGCCCCGCCTAGACTTCAGGACCACTTTGAGGAAGCTCTTCAGCGCCCACAGGTTTCAGGGAGGTGGGCAGAGGCCCCAAATGCCTTGGGTGGGGCAGAGCCATCAGCCCCGAGTCACGAGGTCAGGTGGGGGCCCGTCTCTGTCACCAGTTCCTTCACTCCGCAGAGACCTACACAGCACGGATGCTGTGCAGGGCAGGTCCCCTGTTGTCAGGGGCAGAGTAAGTCCTAATCCAAACGTCAATTAAAAATTGATCACCTGATGAATCCATTAAACAAAATGTGCTCCATGCATACTCAGCTGCAGAGAGGGATGGAGCACTGACGCGTGCTGTAGTGTGGATGCCCCTTGACAACGTGATCCTAAGTGGAAGAAGCCAGACACAGAGGTCCGCGTGTCTCGCAATGCCATTCATGTGCAACGTCTCGAACGCATACATCCGCAGAGACAACAGAGTAGAGGGAATGGAAGGGAGAGTGGCCGCTCAATGGATGTAGTTTCCGGTTGAGGTAACGAGAATGTTCTAGAACTGGATACCAGTGACGGTTGAACAACCTTGTGAATGTACTTAAGGCCTGTGAACTTTATGCTAACCATAAAGGAGTGAAAATGTTAAGTTTTGCAATGTTAAATGTTAAGTTATGCAAAATTTACCCCCTACACACACAAAGGAAATGAAAGGATAAATTGGGGGGTGGGCACAGTCTCTTCTTTTCTGAAGTGATGCTGAAAATATCTGCCTGGCATAACCAACCCGCCACCAATCTCTAGGTGTGGCTATGGGGAGACCCTGAGAGGGAGACGCAGGCTTCAGAGAGCAGCAGAAGGAATAGGACTTCCTACAGGGTTCAAGGTCAGTCCCAACATGAGTGGAGTCTGGCCAGCCCTGTCTGAACCCCATCCCACCACCCCAGTGGGGGTGAGCAGGTGTCTGGAAGCATGTTCTGAGACCCAGCAGAANCAGGGGCAGAGTAAGTCCTAATCCAAACGTCAATTAAAAATTGATCACCTGATGAATCCATTAAACAAAATGTGCTCCATGCATACTCAGCTGCAGAGAGGGATGGAGCACTGACGCGTGCTGTAGTGTGGATGCCCCTTGACAACGTGATCCTAAGTGGAAGAAGCCAGACACAGAGGTCCGCGTGTCTCGCAATGCCATTCATGTGCAACGTCTCGAACGCATACATCCGCAGAGACAACAGAGTAGAGGGAATGGAAGGGAGAGTGGCCGCTCAATGGATGTAGTTTCCGGTTGAGGTAACGAGAATGTTCTAGAACTGGATACCAGTGACGGTTGAACAACCTTGTGAATGTACTTAAGGCCTGTGAACTTTATGCTAACCATAAGGAGTGAAAATGTTAAGTTTTGCAATGTTAAATGTTAAGTTATGCAAAATTTACCCCCTACACACACAAAGGAAATGAAAGGATAAATTGGGGGGTGGGCACAGTCTCTTCTTTTCTGAAGTGATGCTGAAAATATCTGCCTGGCATAACCAACCCGCCACCAATCTCTAGGTGTGGCTATGGGGAGACCCTGAGAGGGAGACGCAGGCTTCAGAGAGCAGCAGAAGGAATAGGACTTCCTACAGGGTTCAAGGTCAGTCCCAACATGAGTGGAGTCTGGCCAGCCCTGTCTGAACCCCATCCCACCACCCCAGTGGGGGTGAGCAGGTGTCTGGAAGCATGTTCTGAGACCCAGCAGAAAGCAGGAGGCTCCTTGTCAGCCCAGTCTGTCAGTTCCCAGAATGGAACTCTTTGGGGGCCCCTGCTGCAGGTTACCCCCCTTCAACCATGATAACCCAGCTCCTCCGTGGAGCTGGTGTCCCTTCTGAAAGTAGAGAGAAGCAGCCCTTGCCTCTCCCATCACTGACTTTGTTCCAAAGTAAAAAGAGAAGGAATTATTTTGGTCTTTTTTTTTTTCCCCACTCTCGTGTGACTTAACAAAGCAGGCAACCCAGCACTCCTGGCAGCTCAGCACTTTACTCTGTAGCTCTGACACAAGAGGAAACGTAGTATTATGTTGTTGGGGTTGAAATCCCAAACCCTCAATTTCAGGAGCAGAAGGAAGGAGCCAGCTTCCTCCCAGCTGCAAGAGGAGCCCTGGGGAGGTCCCGCCTCTCCTGACTGGGGCCCCCAGGCCACGTGGCTCTGGGGAAGAGCATAGGAGAGGTGTTTATTCATTCACTCAACAGTCACTTCTTAGCTTCTGCTATGCACCAGGGTCACGGCAGTGAGCGTGGTGGACACATCCCTGCCCTCACTTGCAGAGGATGGATGTTCCGTGGAGAGGTGGGCATTCCAATCAGACAGATGCTGGATACAAGTGGAGAGAAGCCCTCTTCAGGGAAACAGAGAGGGGTGGCTTGAGAGATCCTTGGGGTGGGGGAGACCCGATCGAGGGTGTGAGGCAGAGCAGGTGATACTTCACCTGACACCACGAGGCTGGGCAGGAATGAGGTCTGTGGATGGGAAGGGAGGAGCTTCCCAGGCAGAGGGGCTGTGTTTGCAGAGGGCCTGAGGGAGGAAAGAGTCTTTAGCATTGCAGGAACTGAGAAGGGTCCATGGAGCTTGTGTGTATCCAGTAGTGGGAATGGAGGCGCTGGAAGTCCACCCACCGGCAGTGGGCAGCCATCAGAGGCTGAGTGTGCGGTGGGGAGGCAGCGACATGAGCGGTTTGGAGAGGGGCCCAGAGTGGAAGCAAGGAGGCTACCTCGGGGTAGAGAGTAAGGATTCAAGGGTTTGATCTCTGCAGATAGAATCCACATACAAGAAGATTCTGGAATCCCCTGTCTTGGGTGCAGTCTCCACCTGTTCCCCTGGTTTGAGTGACCAAGGTGACATGATTTATAGTTGACTGTTGTCACTTCTCACAGGATGGCACAACCAACCAAAGGAGAGGACTTGGGGTGAGTCAGGCCTCCGTGGTAGGCACAGACAGGCAAGGGAGCATGGCCAGGAAGGCCGGGAGGAGCCTCACTTTGATCACCTGCTGACCGTGGCCAGGCCGTCTGCTGAGCGCACCTCACACTTTATCTCACTCGATGCTGCCATTGTCAGTCAGGGTGGAAAATGCAGCAAAGCCCCATCTCCCCCGGAAGGACACTGAAGCCTGTTAGAGTTAACGCCAAGGCACAGCAGAGCTGAGAGCTGTACCCAAGGTCCAGGCTCACAGGGGAGCCGGCTCAGGACTGGCCATCCCACAGCGCACTACACCCTGCACCTCTGGGTGCTGCTGCTAGGGATGGCTGTCTTCCAGTGAGGACTTGGAATTAACCCACTCCCCTGAATTCTCAGCCTTTTCGCTTGTGATGTGGCTCCCCTCAGAACTCATCCTGCCTTGTGAACTGGTGGATTCAGAGCCTTAGGGGTCAGTTCATAGAGGCTGGATTGGGACCCAGGCACTGTAGTTTTGTGACCTTGGGTCTGTCTCTCGATCACTTTTTTAAACTGAGGTGAAATTAAAATTAATTAAATCACTTTTTTTCTGGGCTTCCCTGGTGGCTCAGAGGTTAAAGCATCTGCCTCCAATGCAGGAGGTTTGATTGACCCGGGTTCGATCCCTGGGTCGGAAAGATCCCCTGGAGAAGGAAATGGCAATCCACTCCAGTACTGCCTGGAGAATCCCATGGACGGAGAAGCCTAGTAGGTTACAGTCCACGGGATCGCAAAGAGTCGGACACGACTGAGCGACTTCACCTTCACCTTCACCTTCAAATCATTTTATGATCAAATTAATCATTGTAAAGTGGATAATTCAGTGGCATTTATTTAGTACATTCACGATGTTGTGCAGCCATCACCACTGTCTAGTTCCAGAACACTTCCATCACCCGCAAAGAGACCCAGTACCCATTAAACAGTAACCCCCAGTCCCCAGCAAACCCTAACCCACCTTTTGCCTGTACCGAGCACTTCACGTAAATGGAACCCTACCATGTGTGTGATCCGTTGTGTTTGGCTTCTCCACGTAGCATCATGCTTTCTAGGTCCATCCACACTGTAGCATCCGGCAGTGCTTCACTGCTTTTTACGGCTGAGTATCCAGCCTGTTTTTAATATCTCTGAGCCTTGCTTCTAGACTGGATGAGTTCTTAGATCCCTTTAGCTCCAACATGAAACCAAAGAGGGAGGGAGGAAAGAAGGAAAGATGCCGTCTGAGGCTTGAGTCTTCATTAAGCTACTGAACTTGGATTTGTGTGACTATTTCATTACAGAGCACTTTGCCATACGATTTTCAGCAATAAACCATGTCATCAAATACTTTAATTAGTGACATGATTGCTACAGGTCGAAATGGTAAAAAAAAAAAAAGTTTACTAGTCCATTCTTTATAGGCCTGAACTGGTTCAATTGCAACCTGAAACTGCAGAAACTGCCAAGATAACGGCAGACTAATTCTCAGAGGTCAGATCTATCTGCCTGACAGTGTAAGAGGCAAGCCCCCCGGGGAAGTAAGTGACAGTCCAGTATGTTCAAGGGAAGAAAGAGGTCACACAAGGGTCAAGGGAAAAAAAGAGGAACCACTCCCCCTTGGGGCTGCCATTTCCACCACTCCCATCTCATCTCTGTGGTTTCCCGGGAGGCCATCACCTCCACCCCACCTTCACTATCCGATTCACCATCATCACTGCCTCCGTCACCATAACCACCCCCACTGCCATCACTGACTTCACCCTGGTGCCCCTTCCAGCTCCCCACTCCAGCAGGTCACAAATCCCACAAGATTGTCTTTCCCTCTGCAGCTCCTCTGTTTCCCAGGACACCCAGAACTCCCTGCCCCCTCCCCCCGTGAGCACATGGGGTTGGGGTGGGCACCTCAGGTCTCCAATCTGAAGCTGTTTGACAGGCACAGTGGATGTCACCCTAACCCAGCTGCTTGGAGGAGGCGTCCCTAGAGATCCTCCCTCAACTTGGCTCTCTGAGGCTGGATGTTTTATTTATTGAGCCCTGGCAAGGGCAATTCCCAGAACTAGAAACACAAAAGCTTTAAAAAAACATTACTACTTATTTTTTGCCACCTAGGCATTAGCAGTTTGGTTCAAGAGATGCTGAGAAGCAGTGAACTTCCAAGTTAAGAGAAAGACCAGTGGTGACTGAGGGTCAGTCAGAGAGCTGCACGGAGGCTTTAGGAGGACAGGCACGGCCCCGGGCTGGAAGGAGGGGCTCCTGTGAGAGGAGCTGGCCCCCAACAGGCCTCCTGCGAGGCGCTGGAGCTGCTGTGGGCAACTGGCCTCCCATCCTTGACCTCCAGGTGTTAACAGCTCTTAGAGATGGAAGGAAGGCCCCTGCTTAGGTCTCATGGTTTCTTGCTTCTTCCGTTGGTCCACAGGTTATCATCATCTGCCTGGTCGTCCTGGACGCCCTCCTGGTGCTTGCCGAGCTCGTTCTGGACCTGAGGATCATCCAGCCCGACAGGAATAACTATGCCCCAAGGTAGTGTGTCCACAGCCCTTTAACATGGTTCACTCTTGTTACCTGCACTGAGGCTGGGCGGAGGGGGCAGCACCCGCAGAGAATCAACTAGGCCTTCTCTGAGAGTAGTTTGATGGGGTGCTTTCAGTCAAAGAGCAGAGCACATGTCTTCCTTTCCCAGTTGTAGATATGAGTTCCCTACAAGCAGGAGACCTCAGGTCACTTGATGGCTTGCAGGCTTGCATCCTGAGCTGTCCAAGACACTGAGCTGGAGTCTGTCACTGATTCTCAAACTAGGAGAACGATTCCCTCCCATTCCCCAGAGGAGGACGGGCTGTTTGTCCTCCCGTCAACATGCTGACGTGGTCCCTGTGCTGGAGCCACTGGGGGGACACACCCACCATTCATTCCCTGATTCACAGTTACTGCCTGGCCCATCCCAGACAGTCATCCAGAGGGCAGTGGGTGCATTCTGTGACCCTATCACCAGTAACTGGGAGGAGGCCAGGGGCTAAAAAAAGCATCTCCCCACACCCTTTGAAAAAAAATTCAGTGGACTGTGCATAAGTGTCTTTTCAATTGGCAAAAGGACAGGAAGAAAACATTAAACCTCCTTCCTACTCGTGGCCCCTTTGACCAAGGCAGTCGTTAACGTTCTCTTCTGTGACACTTGAGTCCTCCCGTAGATGGATAATCTTCTCTCTCTCTACTGTTTAATAGAATCAGTAACTTACCACCTATGCTCACTGTCTTGTGCCTTTTTTACTTTTTATTATGAAAAATGGCAAACATACATTTTTCTGTATTTGCTTTCTTTATATACATACCCACAAGCATGCCCATATATTTTTGACCATTTGAAAGTCAGACATCATGACACTTCATCGCTGAGTACTTCAACAATGCCTAAGATGAGGTTTTTCTCCTATAGAACCATAATAGCATTATTACACCTAAAAAAGTTATAATTCCATGATATCTAATAACCAGTTTTCATTCAAATTTCCTCTTTCATAGTGCTTTTTTTTTCCAAACTAGATTCTGACATTATATTTGAGCTCTTTTAAATTCGCTCAGTTGTGTCCAACTCTTTGTGCCCCAAGGACAATACAGTCCATGGAATTCTCCAGGCCAGAATACTGGAGTGGGTAGCCTTTTCCTTCTCCAGGGGATCTTCCCAACCCAGGGATCAAACCCAGGTCTCCCGCATTGCAGGTGGATTCTTTACCATCTGAACCACCCTATTCCTTTATTCTGTTTCCTGTACAACACAGGTTAGGTCAAGAGGCTTAAAAAATAAGAGTTCTTCAAGGGTGGGCTATTTTTTATTTATTTTTAAATCTCATGGCACCTTGGGCCAGGGACCCACTATTAGTCTGCTCACTTGATTCAGGTTGTAAATGCTGAGCTGTTGCACTGTCCAGGGGCACCTTCCCTTTGCAGTTATAAATAATCCACATGGTGACACTTTAATGTCATACAAACTTCTTCCCCAGTTAGCATCCACTGATGATCATTGTGTGAGTCTGTGAACACACTGGCTTGCAAACCAGTGATTTCTAATAATGCCTTTCCTTCTACATCGACTAATCAGTATCCTTTTATCAGTTCAGTTCAGTTGCTCAATGTTGTCTGACTCTGCAACCCCATGGACTGCAGCATGCCAGGCCTCCCTGTCCATCACCAACTCCTGGAGTTTACTCAAACTCTGTCCATTGAGTCAGTGATGCCATCCAACCATCTCATCCTCTGTCATCCCCTTCTCCTCCTGCCTTCAACCTTTCCCAGAATCAGGGCCTTTTCAAATGAAGTCAGCTTTTTGCATCAGGTGGCCAAAATATTGGGAGTTTCAGCTTCAGCATCAGTCCTTCCAGTGAATACTCAGGACTGATCTCCTTTAGAGTGGACTGGTTGGATCTCCTTGCAGTCCAAGAGACTCAAGAGTCTTCTCCAACACCACAGTTCAAAAGCATCAGTTCTCTGGCACTCAGCTTTCTTTATAGTCCAACTCTCACATCCATACATGACTACTGGAAAAACCATAGCTTTGACGAGATAGATCTTGTTGGCAAAGTAATGTCTCTGCTTTTTAATATACCGTTTAGGTTGGTCATAGCTTTTCTTTCAAGGAGTAAGCGTCTTTTAATTTCATGGCCACAGTCACCATCTGCAGTGATTTTGGAGCCCAAAAAAATAAAGTCTGACACTGTTTCCATTGTTTCCCCATCTATTTCCCATGAAGTGATGGCACCAGATGCCATGATCTTCATTTTCTGAATTTTTTTTTTTTTTTTGGTTTCATTCACTTTATTTATTCCCTTTATAAAATTATGTGGTGGCTACAGCTGGGGCCTGCATCCTCTGCACGGAGACTCTGGTGTGGGTCTTCACAAGATGGTCAGTGAATTCCTGATATGGAGACTTGGTGAACACCGTCTCTTTCCAGAGGTCAGGGGTGAGATAACTGTAGGTCTTGGAAATGGCATCAAAAGTGGCCTTGGTGAAGTTGCCCAGGGTGGCGGTGCAGCCCCTGGCAGAAGTGTAGCAGTCGTCGATGCTGGCCATCAAAAGCAGCTTCTTGGGCACAGGGGCAGAGACGATGCCAGTGCCTCTGGGGGCAGGGATGAGGCGCACCAGCACGGAGCCGCAGCGGCCAGTCACCTTGCAAGGAACCATGTGGGGCTTGCCGATCTTGTTCCCCCAGTAGCCTCTTTGCACAGGGATGATGGACAGCTTGGCCAGGATGATAGCCCCACGGATGGCAGTGGCTACTTCCTTGGAGCACTTGACACCCAGACCGACATGTCCATTGTAATCCCCAATGGCAACAAACGCCTTGAACCTGGTCCGCTGGCCAGCACGGGTCTGCTTTTGCACGGGCATAATCTTCAAAACCTCATCCTTGAGGGATGCTCCCAGGAAAAAGTCAACAATCTCAGACTCCTTGATGGGCAGAGAGAAAAGGTAGATCTCCTCCAGAGACTTGATCTTCATGTCCTTGACCAGGCAGCCCAGCTTGGTAACGGGGAGCCACTCCTTGTCCTCGGCCTTGCCTCCGCGAGCTCTGCGGCCTCTGCCCCGGCCCGACCCCGTCCCCATATGCCACTACCGAAGCCTCCGCGGAAGCCACTGTGGCCTCCCATTCCGGGGCCCCCAGGGCCTCCGGGCCCTCCCACAGCTCCGGCGTCATCCGCCATTTGGTGTTTTCACGAAGAAGAAGAGCTGAATGTTGAGTTTTAAGCCAACTTTTTCACTCTTCTCTTTTACTTTCATCGAGGCTCTTTATTTCTTCGCTTTCTGCTGTAAGGGTGGTATCATCTGCATATCTGAGGTTATTGATATTTCTCCCGGCAATCTTGATTCCAGCTTGTGCTTCATCCAGCCCGGCATCTCACATGATGTACTCTACATATAAGTTGAATAAGCAGGGTGACAACATGCAGCCTTGACGTACTCCTTTTCCTATTTGGAACCAGTCTGTTGTTCCATGTCAGGTTCTAACTATTGCTTCTTGACCTGAATACAGATTTCTCAGGAGGCAGGTCAGGTGGTCTTGTATTCCCATCTCTTTAAGAATTTTCCACAGTTTGTTGTGATCCACACAGTCAAAGGCTTTAGCATAATCAATAAAGCAGAAGGAGATGTTTTTCTGGAACTTTCATGCTTTTTCAATGATCCAGTGGATGTTGGCAATTTGATCTCTGGTTCCTCTGCCTTTTCTAGATCCAGCTTGAACATCTGGAAGTTCACAGTTCATGTACTGTTGAAGCCTGTCTTGGAGAATTTTGAGCATTGCTCTACTAGCGTGTGAGATGAGTGCAATTGTGCAGTAGTTTGAGCATTCTTTGGCATTGCCTTTCTTAGTGTGTATCACAAGAACACAGTCATTCTTTTCAATGTTCAGTTTCTAATGGTCCCAGATTTGGTCACTGTGAGCCTCTTTGGGCCAGGATGATGTCTCAGCTCTCTTCATACTTTCCCTGCCCCAGAATGGAA
Source organism: Aepyceros melampus (assembly GCA_006408695.1). Classification (NCBI taxonomy): domain Eukaryota; kingdom Metazoa; phylum Chordata; class Mammalia; order Artiodactyla; family Bovidae; genus Aepyceros; species Aepyceros melampus. The sequence continues at coordinate 75,436 of SJXQ01004484.1, forward strand.
ATGGTTACTTTAGTGAAGACTAGTAAATCTAGATCTGGGAACTCTTCATTTATCATCCACCTTGGTGATCATTTCTAGTAAATACTTATGGATCAGCCTTGGTCTTTTGACAACTGTATAGTACTCCACGAGGAGGTGCCGTAATGCTTTTAAAAGGACCCTAGTCTAATGAACATTTCTGTTGTTCTACAAATAATGAAGAAAATCGTCTGTTCTGCAAATGGTGCTGCAGTAAATATCCTTACTGTCTTTGTGCACATGTGAACTTAGCTGTATGATAAATTCCTAGCAGTGTAGCCGCTAGGCCAAAGGGCATGGTGGACGTTTTCAGTTCCGCCATTGCCTCATTGCCCCTAGGGAGCAATGTCTATGCTGTTCCCAGCTATAGTCAGAGCCCGAAACCAGTGCCTGGTGTTGGCAGGAATGCGGGATTGGTGAAGGGAATGGATTCTCACTGGTGACGGGGCAGGTACGTTCAAAGCTGGCTCATCCGTGTGAACCAGCTCAGCCCGTGATCAGCCTGTGTCTACACTCATGTGTCTCCTTGTCCTCTTCAGGTGTTCCACTACATGAGCCTTGCTATACTGACCTTTTTCATGATGGAGATTTTCTTTAAAATATTTGTCTTCCGCTTGGAGTTCTTTCACCACAAGTTTGAAATCCTGGACGCCATTGTGGTGGTCATTTCCTTCATCCTCGACATCGTCCTTCTGTTCCGGGAGCACGAGTTCGAGGCTCTAGGACTGCTGATCCTGCTCCGGCTGTGGCGGGTGGCCCGGATCATCAATGGTATGTCCCCTGCGCACCTGAGTGGGAGAGCTGGGGGTAGGGGGCGGGACAGTGGGTAGAGCCTGGAAGGGGCACAGAGCCCCGGTCCTTCTCCTGGCAGCCGAGAGAAACATGAAATGGTCTGCTCTGGTGTCCCACTGCCACCTCTGTGGTTACAAATCAACGCCAGCACATGCTCTGAGAGGAAGGGCCCTTCTCCTTTAGGCTCTATTTTCATGATTAATGAAAGATGTTAATGAAAAGGGTTATAGACCAATCCCTGATCTGCTGCCAAAGTACTTTTGTTTCTCATGAGGTGTTTCCTGAAGAGTGTTTTATCAAACCCCATCCCACCCTGGAAGGCAGCCATCAGGGAGGGGAGCAAGGAAGCTGAGAAACACTGTACATTAGATTCTGCTGGCTTGGAGAAAATCACAGCACGAGTGAGCACGATGAAGGCTCTGAGAACCCTAGTAGTTTTCCAGGTTGACACTTCAGGAGGAAATAACACCTGTCAGCCTGCTGTAGACTCTGGCTCTGGAGAACATGCTGGGGGAAACACCACTTTCCTGAATTTTAGGCACAGGTCCTGTTCCTCACACACTCCCTGATGGTGTGGGGAGCCTGTGTTTCAGAGCAGCTGTTTGTGTTGTGATTTTATGTGGACTCGGTGACTGGTCAGTGGTTCAGCCATCAGTGAATGCCCGTCCATGGACCTGCCATGTCAGAATCACCCTCAGCGCTCTAAGTGGCGAGTCTGGTATAGAGGAGCCCAGGCAGGGTGTCTGTTCGTGAAGCACTCCCAGGTGATCGGTGTCCAGCAGGTTTGGGAATCCCTGGACTAGGGCCCAAGCCGATGGGCTGTGGGTGGTTGTCAGGAGACCAAGTGAGCAACAGTGAGGCCTGCTGGAGGCGGGCCTGTCCCCTGCCAGGCACAGTGAGTCCCAAGGTGCCTTCTGTGTTGGGTGCCACCCAGCAGGGTAAGGGCCTGTGCAGCGGCTCTATCAGGCACGTGGGCTTTGGAACCTGCCAGTTCAGATCTAGTGATTTAGAGTAAAGCCTATTAAGAACATTTATTTGGGTTCTGTCAAAGGAAATAAAGGAAGCTTTTCAGATAATGTGGAAGATGCTTATGCTGACTGATTTTTTTTGGACAGAAACATACTGTGTGCAAAGGTTATGTGAGGTAGCTAGACTGTGACAGACTCTAAATGACTCATGAACCAGCTCCTACCCAGCACTTTTCACATCACACTGTTATGAGAAGTGTTCATTTTGTCTTAAAAAAAAATGGCTGCAAGGCTTAGAGGACTAGCTACTGCCATTACACTGCTACCAGATTTCAGCGTGACTGAACATAGGCTAAACCAGACTCGGTGGGACAGCAGGAACACTGGGAACCAGGAATGGCTGCTTCCAGGCTTAGTGGGCACCACACACATGGGTGACGGTCCAGACTCGGTCACTCACACTTGGAAGGGGGCAGAATAGCCCCACTGCAGCACAGGCTTTAAGGCCTCATCCTCACTGTGGTGTGGGCATCAGGGAGCTCTGTCCCCACTGTGGTGTGGGCATCAGGGAGCTCTGTCCCCACTGTGGTGTTGGCATCGGGGAGCTCTGTCCCTGCTTGTGGTATGGGCATCGGGGAGCTCTGTCCCTCCTTGTGGTATGGGCATCGGGGAGCCCTGCGCAACCAGGGTTCAGGTTAGTGCCTGACAACTAAACTGGCCACAGCCCTGGAGGCAGAAAGTGGGGAGAGTGACAACCCCAAGCTTGAGCATTTCCAGACTTGTACTTAGTGCCTCCTGAGCAACTGCTGCTAAGTAGCAGAACTGTTATGAACAAAGTCCCTTAAGGAGCTTAACCCTCATCTGGTCAATGATTATTTTTAAGGATTTTTCACACCAGGCAAGCTGAAGAAGTATGTCTCAGCTGGGTACTGAGTAGCTCAGACATGAAAAACCTGACCCTCCTAGTTATGATGCCTTTAAGCCATGATTGTTTTACTTGTCACTGTTCTTCCCAACTGTATACATTTATAAGGAATGCAGGATTTTTTCCCCAAGTGGTTAAATCAGAAACTGGTATCATGGAGACCCTCACCATTATTTTTCAGGGATAATTATCTCGGTTAAGACACGTTCAGAACGGCAACTGTTAAGGTTAAAACAGATAAACATACAACTGGCCACCAAGATACAGCACCTTGAATTCAGCTGCTCTGAGAAGGTAAGAAGGTGCTTGGGAAAACATCCTGTTTACAGATTGTTCCCTCCCAGCCAGGCCTCTGCTCTCGTGGGGCCGTTAGCCCAGAGCCCCGCTTCCCTGGGTCAGGCTTCCTTGTCCTTTCAGATTCAGCTCAGGCACTGCCTCCACCCCTGCAGCTTTGCCAGGAACCCCCCTCCTCTGTGTCTCTCCTCTCTGCTGTCACTACTGGGCCCTGACTGAGTGATTTCCATGAGGAGTGTGGTTTTCATGCAGCTCTGTGGCCCAGTCGGTGCCTGGGACTCACTGCATAACTGCCACGTGCCTGGGGAGGCTCAGAAGGTAAACTCGGTTATTTGTCTGCTTTTGTAATAACAGGAACAAGAAATTGAGAGACTTAACAAGCTATTGAGACAGCATGGACTTCTCGGGGAGGTGAACTAGACGCACACCTTCTCCAGCTCAAAGGGAAGACCTGCCTCATGGGCTTGTGACAAGGAAGACAGCCGCCCCTCTGGGGCCATGTCGGGGAGAGATCTGGTTTGATGGCTTTGCCTCACTGCTGCCGGCTTGGATCCTGGGGGACACAGCCTTTTAGAGGCTCTATTTCTTCCTTGGTGTGACTGAGAATGTCCCACCCCACACTGTGTAACAAATGTATCATAAACTATATTTTTCTCATGTTGAACACTTTACTCTTGCTTGAAAATGAACAAGCTGGACAATTACTAGCTGAAATTTAATCTCATCAAATGTACAGTTTTCACTTTTCACATGTATATTGAGGGATCAGTACATCCTTTCATATGAGCACTCTGAAAAACAAAAAAGAAAGCTATCTTAGCTATCAGCACATTCTACAAGTCTTTTACATGTCCAAGCTGTTCTAAATAGCTAACCACAATTTCCCCCAAGGAGGCCATTCTCAAGTACTCAGCCCCCTCTTCTGCATCCTCCGGCTTTTAGCTGGCTCCACCTAGTTCTGCCACCTGACAATATTTTCCTCAGTTACTGTACAATTGATGTATAAAATAAACTCTCTCCTTCCCTCGGGCCCTCCTACTAGATCCTTTCAAGCTTCAACTGCTTGGAATCACTTGGTGGCATCCCAGACCAGCCCACTAACTGGAGAGCAAGCTAGCTCTGGTGCCTGGTACAGAAGTGGCAATTAGACCCAAGACTCCACTGTAATTAACATGACATTTGGGGGAAGATCCCCTTGTGAGCCTTGTCCTCTACTCACATGATTTTAAACAATTTGCTATTTTTGTACTCATTTCAGCAGGACCTGAAAAGGAAGAAAACCTGAATGAAAAAGAATATTTTAAAAATAACTCACATTTAAAGCAGGGGGTGAATAAACTGGATAAACCCTCAACGCCTGCACTACTTGAAGGTCTGTCCTCCTGTCTTCTCAAATGTGCAACTTGGTTTCCACATATGACCTATGTGTTGAGAGTACTGGAACTGGCTAAGACCAGATGATGCTCCCTTCTAATGTCAGACCAACTAGAATGACATTCCCGAAGGGAGATGAGAGCAGGGAAGTGAGTGGAGAGGAAGAGTGCTGGTCTGGGGGCAATCTCAAGGGTTATAATAAAGTGGAATGTCTCCAAGGGACCGTGGGCCCCACACGTGCTGAATTCTGCACATACGGTGTAGTTTCTTTATTTAACAACTTACATCAAACAAATGGGAAGAAGAAATTAAAGGGCAGCCTGGCGTTGATGGTTGGCCGAGCTCTGAAGCCTGCCTCTGCAGGGGCAGACACATCCACAAAAGTAACCGCAGTGGAAATAAGAATCGTCCTTTCATTTCCTGAGTTGGTCTGTAATACAAAATCAGAATGATGCAAGCCCTGCCCTCCAGTGTGTTATCAGGATAACAAAGATGGGACAAGCTTCCATGCCCTTCCTCATCCAATAGCTGTCAGTTCATAAATCTGATAGGTACATGGAGGGCTCATCAGTCACTAACTCAGAGAAGAGAGACAGTTTTCACTCATGTTGTCCCTCACACACTGATGTCATTCATAACTCAATTCTGACAAGAATTTTAAAGATCAAATCTAAACAAGAATGCAAATGTGAACAAAACCATTTTGTTCAGTGGACGTTTTTCCTCTAAGTAAACAATGACTGCTAAATTGTTCTAAGAATCCAGATTGTTTAAATTTTAATTATTATTTTTTACAAAATAATAAATTTCACCTATCACAGTTGAGTTTTGTCTGGCCTTGTGTCTTGTTCTTTAAAATTAGGCCTACCTCAGGAAAGGAAGATGAAATTAGATTTGCAGTTACATTGACTATTTTGGCCTGTGGGTTCAATAAGGATCCGTATTTAGTCCACTTCACTTCTACCATCAAAGCCACTGGGAGCTGGCAGGAATCCTGTACAATAATATGCCATTAATCAATTTGAGTATTATACAACCTTAAGTCAAACTTAATCTGCAGTTCAGAGTTTTAATTATAAAATGTTTCCCATATTACAAAATGTTCTGAACAAGAGAATGAATAGACTCTAGAAGTTCAGATAAAAACAGCTTAGAAGCAGCATGTATTTTAAAAGTACTCAATGCTCCAAAAAAATTTTAACACCTAAAGCATAATTTTTCCAGCCCTTCCTGTTTCTAAAGAGACCAGCATTACCTGGGAGTTGTACCCCCAACTATGGACCCTCCAGGCCCTGACAGGTCTAACTGTACCCACCCATTTACATCTACCTCAGAGATTCTTTAGGAAAGGACTTCGCATGGGGGGAGGAGGAAAGGGAATACGGTATTATTAATAGTCAGAAATTAAACCTGACTGCATATCATGTTAAAATGTACTTCAGTTCAGTTCAGTCACTCAGTCGTGTCCGATTCTTTGCGACCCCATGAATCTCAGCACACCAGGCCTCCCTGTCCATCACCATCTCCTGGAGTTCACTCACACTTATGTCCATCGAGTCCGTGATGCCATCCAGCCATCTCATCCTCGGTCGTCCCCTTCTCCTCCTGCCCCCAATCCCTCCCAGCATCAGTCTTTTCCAATGAGTCAACTCTTCACATGAGGTGGCCAAAGTACTGGAGCTTCAGCTTTAGCATCATTCCTTCCAAAGAAATCCCAGGGTTGATCTCCTTCAGAATGGACTGGTTGGATCTCCTTGCAGTCCAAGGAACTCTCCAACACCACACTTCAAAAGCATCAATTCTTTGGCGCTCAGCTTTCTTCACAGTCCAACTCTCACATCCATACATGACCACAGGAAAAACCATAGCCTTGACTAGACGGACCTTAGTCGGCAAAGTAATGTCTCTGCTTTTGAATACACTATCTAGGTTGATCATAACTTTTCTTCGAAGGAGTAAGCATCTTTTAATTTCATGGCTGCAGTCACCAGCTGCAGTGATTTTGGAGCCCAAAAAAATAAACTCTGACACTGTTTCTACTGTTTCCCCATCTATTTCCCATGAAGTGATGGGACCAGATGCCATGATCTTCGTTTTCTGAATGTTGAGCTTTAAGCCAATATTTTCACGCTCCTCTTTCACTTTCATCAAGAGGCTTTTTAGGTCCTCTTCACTTTCTGCCATAAAGGTGGTGTCATCTGCATATCTGAGGTTATTGATATTTCTCCCAGCAATCTTGATTCCAGCTTGTGTTTCTTCCAGTCCAGCGTTTCTCATGATGTACTCTGCATATAAGTTAAATAAGCAGGGTGACAATATACAGCCTTGATGTACTCCTTTTCCTATTTGGAACCAGTCTGTTGTTCCATGTCCAGTTCTAACTGTTGCCTCCTGACCTGCATAAAGATTTCGCAAGAATACACGGAAGAACTGTACAAAAAAGATCTTCACGACCCGATAATCATGATGATGTGATGACTAATCTAGAGCCAGACATCTTGGAATGTGAAGTCAGGTGGGCCTTAGAAAGCATCATTACGAACAAAGCTAGTGAAGGTGATGGAATTCCAGTTGAGCTATTTCAAATCCTGAAAGATGATGCTGTGAAAGTGCTGCACTCAATCTGCCAGCAAATTTGGAAAACTCAGCAGTGGCCACAGGACTGGAAAAGGTCAGTTTTCATTCCAATCCCAAAGAAAGGCAATGCCAAAGAATGCTCAAACTACCGCACAATTGCACTCATCTCACATGCTAGTAAAGTAATGCTAAAAATTCTCCAAGCCAGACTTCAGCAATACGTGAACCGTGAACTTCCTGATGTTCAAGCTGGCTTTAGAAAAGGCAGAGGAACCAGAGATCAAATTGCCAACATCTGCTGGATCATGGAAAAAGCAAGAGAGTTCCAGAAAAACATCTATTTCTGCTTTATTGACTATGCCAAAGCCTTTGACTGTGTGGATCACAATAAAATGTACTTAGAGGAAATTCAAGTCCTTTCTCTTCACTTATCTGATTTCACTAGTTGGCAATTAAGATGTTACATTGGGGTATACAGGCGCTGTCTTAAGTTTTCAAAGAAGTTAACTCTCACTCTCAGTCAAGGGCACTGGTGCCACAATGGAGCTGTCCAGTTCAGGCCTGGACACTGGGAGCTGGGCCTGAGACCTCTGCCCCAGGATCTTTGTTTGCTCAGCCCTAAGGGGAACATGTGAAGGAGGCCTTCCAGACCTCTTTCCTGTCTTTACAGTTTCTTCAGTTGGCAAATGTGACCATGTTAAAGCTGCCTGATAGTGAGATGGAATTCCACTGGAGTATTCTACTTTTTGTCTATGTATGTGTGAAATTTTTCCACAATGAAAAGTTTTTAAAAATACATTTCTTTGGGGCATGCAAAGCTAGCATACCTGCTAAATTTGGTGCTGGCTGAAAAGGCAAGGGTGGAATTCCTTGGCTTAGCACTGTCTCTTAAGAAATTTGCGGCTCAAAAATCCTTGAGAATATCCTGTCATTAGGAGAAGATGCAACATGCAGCTGGTGTCAACTGAGCCCAGCAGATGCCCTCATGTCGGCTCTGCCTAGAAGGCTGGGATGAAACCCGCTCCGGGCCCTCTAAGCTCCCGACTGGCACAGACCCCGACAGTGCTTGCGTCCATGCTTGCTGCCTCTCCTGCCACAACTTATGTCTTCCCTTCTGAGGGAGAAGTAACAACTGGACATCTTAACCCATCTGCAGGAAACTGGGAGCAAACTGCCTAATATGAGGCGGCAGAGCTGAGCCAAGACTTAGCTGAACTGCCTGGACTGAGTAATCACGGGTCTCTGCTGGGGACTCAGTGGGGATGGTGGGATCAGAGCTAGTGAGCTAGTCCTCACCCCACTGTCCCCAGGCTATAAATGTGCTAAGCAGATAATGAGAGGCCTGAAGAAACGGTGACAAGAAAAAGCCGGGCAATTAAAGGATAAAGATGGAGAGCACGCCTCCACTGACGGGGCCCGGCCCACACTCTGACTGCTGAGACAAAAGAAAAAGGTGGGCAGAAGAACCACATGTGATCTGGAACCTATTTGTAGGATGTCAATTTCCATTAAACTCTTCTGGGAACTTTAGAATTGAAAGCTCTCATGGGTGGAGTGCTTTTATAGACCAGGGAACAATGGATGGGACAGCTCTGCAGATGGGAGGAAGTCTTACTGAAACAGTCCTAACACTTCACCTATCATATCATGATACCTAGGGAAACCTTGCATAACACCAACAAGGAACGGGATGGTGACTGGTAGTGGTCCCCATTTATAGAGTGACCACTAGGCACCATTAATATTACCCGATTTTAACTCTCAACAAGCCGAGGGCAGTAATACAGCTATGAGGAAAAAGAGGCTCAAACCCGTAAAATCACTTGCTGAATCCCTGCTAACTAGGGGCAAAATCAGTATTCAAGATCCAGGCCTATCTGATAACAAAGTCCAAACTCCCACCCACAGCCACTCACCCCCTCACAGGTACCCCCTGCCTCCCCACTGCCTCTGTCTCCCCACAGTGAGAGGGGCAGGTACACGCTGGAGACCACTAGCAAGTAGCCTTCAGCTTCTCCCCCTTTACCTTCACATGGGACGTCTGGGTAATGAAATAGACGGGCACCCAGTCCAGCACATCTTGGGCCTGGGAATTTCCAAAAGGGGCCACATAGTCTGGGAAGCCCTGACCCTTTAGCAGGCTCTTCATCTTCTGCGCCACCAGTCGACATGTGAGAGCTTTGGTCAGTCTTTTGGGAAGGAGAATAGGTCAAATGAGGTGATTGTTCAAACCTACAGCTTTTTCTTTAATAAATGTCAAGGTCATGTTTAATTATGACATTTCTCTAGCACACAAAAAGTACTAAAAATAAACAAGGACATCTGTCTCAAGGTATTAGCCGTCTTTATGTTACATCTGCCAAATACCTCACTTTAATACAGTGTTCAGTTCAGTCGCTCAGGCGTGTCCGACTCTTTGCAACCCCATGAATCACAGCACGCCAGGCCTCCCTGTCCATCACCAACTCCTGGAGTTCACTCAAACTCACGCCCATCGAGTCGGTGATGCCATCCAGCCATCTCATCCTCTGTCATCCCTTTCTCCTCTTGCCCCCAATCCCTCCCAGCATCAGGGTCTTTTCAAATGAGTCAACTATTCGCATGAGGTGGCCAAAGTATTGGAGTTTCAGCTTCAGCATCAGTCCTTGCAATGAACACCCAGGACTGATCTCCTTTAGGATGGACTGGTTGGATTTCCTTGCAGTCCAAAGGACTCACAAGAGTCTTCTCCAGCACTACAGTTCAAAAGCATCAATTCTTCGGCGCTCAGCTTTCTTCACAGTCCAACTCTCACATCCATACATGACCACAGGAAAAACCATAGCCTTAACTAGATGGACCTTTGTTGGCAAAGTAATATCTCTGCTTTTCAATATGCTCTCTAGGTTGGTCATAACTTTCCTTCCAAGGAGTAAGCATCTTTTAATTTCATGGCTGCAATCACCTCTGCAGTGATTTTGGAGCCCCCCAAAATAAAGTCTGACTCTGTTTCCACTGTATTCCCATCTATTTGCCATGCAGTGATGGGACCAGATGCCATGATCTTAGTTTTCTGAATGTTGAGCTTTAAGCCAACTTTTTCACTCTCTATCACTTTCATCAAGAACAGTGTTAGTACCCATAATATCTCTGATTATAGAATACTGTACCTGCAGTTTTTTTTTTTTTTACATTCCTCAACAATACACATATTCTCTCTAGTTTCTTTTCTCACTCTCCAAAAAGGGGATTATTTGAAGTTAAAGTGTCTTTCACTTTGTGACATTTTGGTTAGCCAGGGAGATGAATCCAAAACAAAGTTTCCCAAACTATATTCCATGGAGAAGCTCTGTACAAGAGGGTTCATGGCCAAACATTTGAGAAATATTACATACCCATGTCCGCGTTGAAGTACACTGACATTACTAAAGACTCTGAGAAGTGCTTACTTAGTAAGGAATCATGTTTTGAACTTTAATTTGGTGTTTCCCAAAATATTAACGGAGAAGGCGATGGCACCCCACTCCAGTACTCTTGCCTGGAAAATTCCATGGACAGAGAAGCCTGGTGGGCTGCAGTCCATAGGGTCGCTAAGAGTCGTACACGATTGAGCAACTTCACTTTCACTTTCCACTTTCATGCACTGGAGAAGGAAATGGCAACCCACTCCAGTGTTCTTACCTGGAGAATCCCAGGGACGGGGGAGCCTGGTGGGCTGCCATCTATGGGATCACACAGAGTTGGACATGACTGAAGCGACTTAGCAGCAGCAGCAAAATATTAAACCACAGACTTACCCCTGCTGACATTATGGAAATGTATCCCCAAAGAACCTTTCAGAAATGCTAGTCTAACATGATCAGAATAATGTAAATGGTGAATTTTGGTCTAACCAAAATAATGATGTAGATACCCTGATGAGATATAAGGACTGGAAGCAAGTGGCTTGTGGGGTAGGGGACCAAAAGAGAAAGAGCCAAATCTTCATTCCCACAGTGGGAACTCAAATAAATAGTCATAAGAAAATAAACAAGGATCTGCTGCTGCTGCTGCTGCTAAGTCACTTCAGTCGTGTCCAACTCTGTGCAACCCCATAGACGGCAGCCCACCAGGCTCCCCCGTCCTTGGAATTCTCCAGGCAAGAACACTGGAGTGGGTTGCCATTTCCTTCTCCAGTGCTTGAAAGTGAAAAGTAAAGTGAAGTTGCTCAGTCATGTCCGACTCTTAGCGATCTCATGGACTGCAGCCTACCAGGTTCCTCCGTCCATAGGATTTTCCAGGCAAGAGTACTAGAGTGGGGTGCCATTGCCTTCTCCAATAATAACCTATAATAGAAAAGAATCTGAAAATAATATAACTGAATAACTTTGCTTTACACCTGAAACATTATCAATCAACTTTATACCTGAATAAAAAAGTAAAAGCAAAAGTCATAAAACCAAAAAAATCAAGAGGCATTATATATGGATTATTTAAAGATTTGGGGACAAATTTTCAAAAACTCAACCATAAGAGTTGAAAGTGATTGCCTCTGGGACTCTGGGATAGGGAAAATGAAGGTTAAGAAGTGCTGTCTTTAGAACAAGCCACACAGAGCTGTTCAACATTTTATATTATGTTTGACAATAAAAAGATAAACAAAACATATCAAGCCTTGATATTTTTACTCTGCCATATCGAATAAGCAAAAAGGGTTTTAACAATTTTCCTTTGAATCATGACAAATAGTTTATGGTTATGAGAATTAAAATTAGAAAACCAGAAACTGCATCATTGTAAAATAAATTATTGTTACTATTGCTGCTACCCACTAATAATATGCTAATGAGCTTGTCCACTGATGCAGAGGTTTGATTAAAATGAGAAGGGCTAGATAACTAACAAGGACCTACTGTATAGCACAGGGAATTCTAATCAATACTCTGTAATGACCTATATGGGGAAATTAAAAAGAGGGGATATACGTATAATGACTCACTTTGCTGTATATCTGAAACTAACACAACATTGAAATAACTATACTCCAATAAAAATTTTATATATATATATATATATATATATATATATATATATATAAAGGTACAGTGGGAGAACACAGGGAAAACAATGGGAAGAGTAAGAGTGTTTTTGGTTTTTTTTGATCAATGAAAATAGGCTCCAACCGAAGCAAGTTACTCTCTTACCTGAGTTTACAGCCAGACTGCATGTTGTAACCAAATAATACTGGGGCCCGGATCCCTTCTACTGCTAAGCAGTCTTGCTCAGTTGTGCTACGAAGAAGAGTAAGTTGTCCATATCTATTCGTGGTCTGAATGATCCCAGACATTCACAGAAGGTTAAGGGAGTTGCCCGGTACTGAAGCAGCAGATTCTCAGGAGATGATGTCACGTGTGTGACACCCTCAGAGACCCCATAGACTGCAGCCTTCCAGGCTCCTCTATCCATGGGATTTTCCAGGGAAGAGTACTGGAGTGGGGTGCCATTGCCTTCTCCAATAAGATCTGAGTGAGACCCAAATATCCCTTTTCTAGGCCTTGGGGATTTTGACAGTTATTTCCCAGGAGAAGGAAAAATAGTTGTAACTGTTTTCCTTGATTAGGAGAGCCTCAGAAGAAAAATTCTCAGAAACTGGCCCTTCAAAATTAATTCCACATTTTCAAAACCACTAATTTAACAGTCTGTTTAAGTGTAAAATCAAATACCTCTAAACATCTGTCAACCCTTCTGTCTGAAGGCTTTCACTGTAAGACACTGCCAGTCCTCTGGGCCATGCTGTCCCACCCCATCAGGCTCCACACAGCCCTGCCTGCTGTGCAGGCCAAGCCCCCCGAAGGAAGCTCTGGCTGAGACCAGCCTCTCCAGCCCTCAGGACCCTCAGCAATCAGGAGAAGTGCAGCCCACACGCACAGACAGGGAAATGAAGCTTCTACAGAGCCAAAAAGGATATCCCTTCTGAGGCTGGAATCCAGCAACTAACGGGAGCCCCACCACATAACCAGGGTTTCCACTGAGAGGAACTGGCTTTGCGTTTTCTGAAAGACAGTGCAGAAATGCCCCCAAGTAATTCTCATTTTAATAAGGAAATGGCAGAGGGAAAATGAAATGGTTTTCATAATGAAATCTGGGATTACCAAGCAGTGAAAGAATTTCTCCCCCTACTCAGAACTATAAATATATCTATGCGGAGTGTAGGAGTACATTATGCTGTATAAGAACAAGCTCACAGGGAGGAGAAGCTTACTCCCAAGTGCAAAAGACACAAGGACTCTGGCTGGATTTTGTGACAAGCTTCCACAGGCCACATGTGAGCCCTTTGTTCCAAGCAAATGGTTGTAGTAATATTTCTAATTTGAGATTTTTTTTCCCACTAATTCATGATTTCTTTATACTTGGCAATTATTGATACTTATATGAAAACTGATCAAACTTACCTGAATAAAATAAATTTCAAACTTTTGCTGGAGTGGAACCATTGCACTGCTCACTGCTCCCAGAAGAAGAAAGAGATCAGCTTTTATTACCTCACCTGCATCTGTATATGTGAGGCTGTACGTCACCTAAAAACAAAAGGATACTTCAGATACATCTGTTCCCAATATGATTCTGTAGCTGTATTAATAACTCACATTAAAAAAATATACATCTAGGAGGCTATCCCTTCCCACTTCTCATGCAGAGAGAGAAGTGTGTCTCTCCTGTCCAACTGGATTATGGGTGGTATCAGCTCAGCAACAGACCCCAGTGACAGGGGCATCTGTGCCTTTCCGTGCCCAATCACAGAAGGTACACGTCAGCTGGCCTGAGCAGAATGTAAGCAGCCTATCTCTGCAGATAAATGTGTTAAAACAACAGCAGTAGCAACATATTATGATGTATGCTCATAAGTTTTGTGAGGTTTGTGGAGAAAATCACATGTGATTACTTCAGGGACAAAGAAGTGACCTCTGATGAGACAGAATAAAGGCAAGCAGGAGGCCAAGACAAGAAAAGCAATACCGCTGGATGGGCCAGAGGGTGGCCAGTTACCCCTCAGGACCACACCTGGCTTAAGCAGCCACAGACAATGAACTTTCAAAGCCAAACTGGGTGCCTACCTCAAGAACGACGTTAGTGCAGATTTTAATATGCCCCGCCTCAACAACTCCCTGCTTTGATACCCTCAGTATTTCTGTGTCTTCCAGTCGGGTTAGTGTTTTATTTAGAGACCGAATGACGATGGACTGAACCGTGATAGGGACCTGCAAAGTAAAGTCCTGGGTTACCAAACACACACCTGAACAGAGGAAGTTAATGGGTAAAAATAGTGTAAAACTTGAAACACACCTCCAGATACACTGCCAAGGAGGGAAAAGCACGCTACAGAACAGTATGCATACTAGAATCCCACACTTGCAAAAACATTTATTTATTTATATGTAAATACATGCACACATTCACATAGAAAATATCTGAGATGGATATAACCAAAATGTTAAGTGATTACCCCTGAAAATGTTCACACAAAAACATGCACACAAATGTTCCCAGCAGCATTCATAATAGCCCTAAACTGAAAATAACCCCAATGTCCATCAACTGATGAATGAATAAATAAAAGGTGGTCTAGCCCTACAAAAGGATATTGTCCATAAAAAGAATCATCCATAAAAAGGAATTCATTCCTTTTTATGCAACAACATAGATGAATCCTGAGAACACGGTGCTAAGTGAAAGAAGCCAGATACAAAGGACCACGTACTATATGTTCCTATCTGTATGAAATGTCCAGAACAGGCAAATCCATAGAGACAGAAAGTACATACAGTGGTTGCCAGGGGCAGGGGGAGAAGGCTGGGGTGGAATGAAGAGTGATAGCTAATGAGCACAGGGTTTCTTTTTGGGGTGGTGAGAATGTTCTGGAATTAGATAATGGTGATGACTGTATAACCCTGCGAATATACCAAAACTCATTGAATTGTACACTTCAAAATGGTAAGTTTTACGGTAAGTGAATTATATCCCAAACACAAACACACACACACCTCCCATCATGCCATCAAAGGCACACGCACGCTCTCACCTCCAATCACAGCTCCTCTGAGAGACGCACTTGCTCTCTACACGCATGTGCACATTCTTCAGTCCCAGAATCCATCCTCCTAAACCCCACCACCTCTCTGAATATACACTTGACCCAGTTTATACACAACTTCTACACACACCCTTATACACACACATACTCGTGGTGGAGTCGTGAGGAAGAAAAACAGAAATAAATTTTTTTAAGCAGAATCAAGAAACCCTGGTTAGATCAACGCTACTAAAGGACATCTTCACTTATGGCCATCGCCAGTGGAGTGACAGAGCACCAAGCAATCCTTTCAATGGCTTGAACCTCTAGATATTTTGGCCTCTTTGTATCATGAGACAAGTCTTACATTTGCTCTATATCTCTGCTCTTAGAAACCACTGTTTAGGAGGGAACCTAACTTGCATCTGTTTGCTTATACTGCTTTGAACTTTGCCCTCAACCATGTACTATGCTGATTATAGTTCAAAAGCTGTCATTTTACAGATAAACAGGTAGTTCTTATGTCTCTGTTCCCATGACCAAGACGACCTACAACTGTCCCTTGATAGTCAAACCTCTAATACAAGAACATGATATTGTTCAAAAGCAAAGGTGAGCTGTCATGCAACAGAGTTGCAGGTTGGCAACTCCAGTCACTACAAAGAAAGTCCTCTGAATAACAGAAGTTCCACACTACTGGTTAATTAGCTATAGGATAATTAGCTCTTAAGAAAGTCATCAAAAGATAACCCTGGATTCCTTTATCTGAAATGCCCTGATTCGGCAATGATACACTGTGTTCCAAGCAAGCGCACACCTTTCCATACCCGCCTCTGATGAAGCCATCCCAGTGGAGTGTGGGTGTGACTGGCAGAAAGCGAAGGGCTCAGTTTAAACTAGCTTTGTAAAGACTGGAGTGTAAGTGGCAAGAACTGTGCGAGGCTGTCACCGTGCTTTCAGTCATGAGAACAAAAATGGGAGGGCTGCTCTGGTTTCCTGAATGTCCTATTCAATCATATCCCATTCCCAAACTAACCATTGGCAAAGACTAAAGCCCCTTGGCAACAAAACTACAGGGCCATGACAATCTTTGTTGATGGTTCAACAAATACTGACAACAACTCCAAGCAATCACAATGAGCTTTGATTAGTGGGAAGACAGGATCCAACTTTTATATTCCTGATCCTCTGACTTTGGAAGCTGCATTAAAAAAAAAAATTAGACACATCCATGATATTAGGTGACGTCCTTCAGAGCTTTGATGCCACACAGATCTGAGCTGGAAGTCCCAGACTGCTGTGGCTGGACTGCGTGGCCACAGGATACAAAGAAATGTGTGAGAAACTTCTAACTTGGGGCTTGGTACACAGTAGAGCTGGTCCAGTCATTGCTAAGAATAACGTCTCCGGAGCCAGATAGCGTGGCTTCTTATCCCAGCTCTGTATGTCCCCACTGTGTAGCCTCGGGCAAACTAATTCATCTCTCTGTGACCCACGTGCCAGAGAGTGCCAACAACAGGACCTGCCTCCTAGGATCACTGCGACAACCAAAGGACTGCAGACACGCAGAGCGCTTGGAACAGCACTTGGCACACAGCATGTGCCTTTGAGTAAAGTCCCATTATTCCTCACAATAGGTCTTCCCTACTTGACTGAACCAATCCTTAGCCATTCAATTAACACCCAACCCATGAAGGGCCCAGTACCTTCCAGGCACGCCTTAGTACCAACACTGTATATTGGACAGGGCAGTTGTCCCCACAGACAGTTCAACTTTGAATGGTATAATAAATGCACTTTTGGGGACTTCCTTGGCAGAATCCGCCTGCTAATACAGGGAACACGGGTTCGATTCCTGGTCCAGGAAGATTCCACATGCCATGGGGCAACTAAGCCCATGTACTACAACCCTTGGGCCCATGCTCTGGAGCCCGAGTCACAAGAAGAAGCCACTGCAATGAGAAGCCCTCCACACCACAACCAGAGAGTAGCTCCTGCTTGCTGCAACTAGAGAAAGCTCATGTAAGGCAACGAGGACCCAGCACAGCCAAAAACTTTAAAATATAAATAGTTTTTTAAAAGTACTTTCTTAGTGATCAGAGGTATTTGAGAGCTAGTCTATTATATGATTCTCAAACTGGGTCCCTGGGAGCTGTAGTGTTCCTCACAAGGGACCAGAAAGGAGGAAAATGGGGAAGTTGGGCAGGTAAAGGGTTTGTGACCCACCTCTGCTCCAACCAGGGGCTTTGGATTCAGTCGTATTACATACTAGGTAGGCTCTGCTTAAGATTTCACCTGAAGAAGCACTGTAACTAAAATAAGTTTGAAAGCACCTTCACAGATGAGGAGATCCAGGGCCACACACAGTAGTGTGGAGTCCAAGGTCAGGCAACTATCCCTTTCCAAACGTCTGCCTCACAAGTTGTGTCCAGAGACATAATGAACTCAGTCACAGCAGGTACCATGGTCTGTGATGCTTCCTGCGCAACAGACGCCTTACCCAGAACCGGGCCTCTCAGTATGTGTGTTCTCTCCCGCCAGCCTTACATCAAGCCTCTGGGGCAGACACTACCATCCACCCACTTGCAACTGAGGAGACTGAGGCAGGTGTCATAAGAGAAAATAATAGCAAAGCTGAGTTTTGAACCAAGGCCAACCAATTCCACAGGCTCTGGGAGCTGATGACAAGGTCAATGCCTTGGCCTCCTTGGGGACTGTGGTATTCACAGGGAGGAGCAGGGTACAACCCCAAGAACAAGAACAACCCCACCATCTTTCTCTCTGACATTGCTGCAAAGAGACCGCAGCCTCCTGACCACGGCTCTCCAGGGCCATGGGCTGGGGCCATGGCTTTGACTAGAACCTACCTGCAACTCAACCCTGGAAGCTATACTGACTGTGCTCATCTCCTACACAGGTGTGTACATTCACTGGGCACAAGATTTCTTTCTGTCTTCTACACTGGACAGACAGCATCCTGGGAGCTAGCCAGCCCTCCTGACAAGAGGCCAAGAAGATATCCAGGGATGCCCTGAAGGCACAGAAGCCAATCACGCCCCTTGTCAGTCAAGACACCTAGGCCATTTAAACATAACAAGTGTGGACTACAAAAACTAAAGGAATTGGAAAGTCTGACCCTTTCGCGATAATAAAAGAATGGTCTACTAAGGAATTTCCCTATTTCATTTCTACTTACTTTTTGGCAAATGTTTTTGTTACTGGCAGTAAGGTACCCTTCCAGCTGTAAGGGTATTCATTTCAAAGAGCTCTAAGGTAAGACAATAAGTCCATTATGTATTCTTACCTCTATTCCTGAACCAGGCACCTAGATAAAAAAGAACAACAAATTTTGTTATGTACAATAAAAAGAAGCACTGTTGTTGCTTTTTCAGATGGTGCATTAAAGGGCATATTCCTCTTATTAAAGATTTCTCAAAGAGAAAAACAGAATTTCCTTAATCAAGGCTTGCCACCTATATATTTTTGTATCTGTGTCATCATAAAAGAGGTAACTTTACATTTTCCTTCTATATTCATTTCCTTCAGACAGCCCAACAGAGGGTGCCTCAGGAAGCCTCCATGCCTCAGTGTAATTATCTATTATTTTTCACATTACCATCAGTGACATAACACTGTAGAAAAGACACAGCTCCCCTCCTTCTGGTCACTTGTGCTGTGCCTGTCCTCATGGGAAGGACACCATCGCCTGCCCAGGTGGCTCCACGGTCTCCTAGTCTTCCTGTCTCCAGCCCAAGCCCTCTGGAGGCCAAGCTCCTGACTCGCCAGCATGGCCGGAGCTCTCTTCCTGAAGGGCTCAGCCGCCCTCCATTCCTGTCCCTACACCCCCAATCCTACTTCTCCAACCACAAGAGGCCCTATTAGGCCAATGGGAGCTTTTGGGGAGGGGGTTGAGTAGACATGTCTGGGGGTGGGGACTCTGAGATGAAAGAGAATTGTGCCTGCGTGCCTGGGGGACTGTTTACAGGACAACTGCGAGGGGTCACATGAACTGGAAGAATTCCCAGGCGTAGATGGCTGACTTCGAGGAAAGAAAGAGGGAAAGGGTGGGAAGAGGAAAAGATTAAACTTGAGTCTGAAAAGTGAAGTTCAGATGATACAGATGCCATGGAACCCCCCCATCCCCCACCACCATCACACCACACTCCCCTCTCAGTAGAAGGAAATCAGAAGGGGATGAGGGCTTTCATAATATATGATTTTTAATCACTGAAAAATGTCTTCTCCCCTTGCAACCCTCCATGTCACCCACCAAGTGGGCCAGTGGCCTCTCCCATCTATTTAGTTCAGGCTTTAGTCACCACAACCAGAAATAAAGGGCCGTTTCTCTTTCTCCAGCAAACCTATTTCCTATCCTTTCCTGGGCATTTATCTTATCTGCCAATCAGAAATATAACTTTTTGGTGCTGGTATGATCATTTCTGTGACAGATATCATTAGATGTTTGTATAATTCTAAAGGTTTTGGTTATTAATAAAGGTTTTTTTTAATTCAGGAGACAGACATTAGTGGTTACCATCAAAATGAATGAATGCAAAAAAGAAAAAAATGAAAGCAAATTATGAGCTAACTGTATAAAAATATAAATTATTTTAAGTGATTATTTCCATATCTTTGGTATCAGTACACTAAAGAACTGGAGAAGAAAAATTCTGAATGTCAATCATGTACTGAAATGATTCTCTACTTGTCATATTTTAAAAGGATACAAAGAACAGAAAATAAACCCAATGAATTGAATTTCACCTCAAAATAATTCTTACCCTCAAAATTTTAGGGCTGCTGTAATAAGCCATGCTCAGGGTCTCCATTTCTTCACAATATTCCAAATTTATCCTCCTGGTGCACTTAACAGCTTGGTTAACCAGAAATGCTGGAAATCATAACATTCCCAAGGGAAAAGGAAAAAAAAATTTAAAAAGAAGAAAAATTTCTAACTAAGAAATTGTAATCTAAGTAAAACTGCAAAGTTATGACATGTATACAATTATGCTTCAGATCGAGTATAAAAAATTATTTTTCAAATATGTAATACAGTCACATGATTCAAAATTCAGAAAAGATCTGAGGAGTTGTCTCCCTCCAACCCCTAACCCCCAGCAACCACCAGTCTCGTTCCCAGAGAGAGTCTGCATGAAGTTTCTTGTGTATCTTTCTGGAAATACCCTATGATAATCAGAAAGTTTGTGTGTGTGTCTCTGTCTGTGTGTGTATACACACTCACTTTTTTTAAAGTATTTCTTTCCCCTTTTGGAAACAAACTCACAACATAGATTCTGCCCTTTGTCTTTTTCACTGAGCAATGTATCTTGGAGTTCAGTCTATCTCAGTGTGAAGAGCTTCCTCCTCCTCTTTGTAGGGATAACTCGTATTCTATTACAGACACACCATAATCTATCCAACCAGTTCCCCACTAATGGAAGTTGTCTCCAGTTTTGCTCTAACAATGCTGCAATCTATCATTTTACATGTGGGCCAGAGTTTCTGTAGGACCAACTTCTAGAAGTAGAGCAGCTAAGTTAGAGGGCATATTTGTCTGCATTTTTGATGTATGTTGCCCAAGTACCCTTCACCAAGGCTGTACCAATTTTCAGTTCCACCAGCAATATAGACAAGCGCCTACTTCTCCATAGCATTAAATTTCTTTACGTTTTGCAATCCATTAGGTGGAAATGGTATCTCAGTTTGGTTCTAAATTACACTGCTCCTACTGTGTGAGAAAGGTTAAGCCTCTTCAACAGAACACATTTTCCTTCATGTAGCAAGTGTTGCTTCCTTAGACCACACACTATCATCCACAGCTTAGTGGGCTTCTGCACAGTGAGGCTGGCTAAGGACGGGAGAGCCAGGCCTATTGCCTTCTGCTGCCAAGAGCAGTTACTCCACAGAGTCTACTGTGGAGCAGTACACCCATGGGAGGCAGTAGGACCCATGGAAGGTGCTGCGTGGGTTGCATCCCTGCTTCACCACTGCCTGAGTAAGAAACTGATCTCATTTTCTCAGTTTCCTCATCTAAAAAACGAAGATAACCCTCCCTGAGAGGATCATCATGAGGCTCAATGGGAAAAACACATGCAAGCGCTTAACACAACACCCAGCACACCGTTAATCAATGTTAGCTATTGACAAACTTTCGCTCCGTGACAAAAGAAAAGAACTTTCCAACACCTCAAGAGTTAAAGAACTGAGTGGGCTGGTTGCAGGTAGTGAGTTCCCCATCACTACGAATGCTCAAGCAGTGACCACAGGTGGCAGAAAAGATTCTGGCACCGGGCAGGGGTGAGGGGGAGGGACTGAACTATACAATCTTTGAAGTGTCTTTCAACTCTAAGACTCTGTTTCTAGTTACAAAGTTTGTTTATTACGATTACTATAAATTTAAACTAAGAGCAAACTCTGTTTGCAGAGAAAAAGAAAAATGCCCACTCTCTTACCTGCAGGGTTATTATCAGTGCACAGAGATGATGTAAGGGGAGAAGGAAGTCTCAAAAATGAATCTGAAGTCTGCACATGGGCCCCATACTGCAAAACAGAGCCACCAACAGCTGTCAGGGTGCTACTAAGGCATCCGTTCAGCACTCACTACACAGCTACTGCAGGGATGATTAAAAACAGATGTGGTCCCTGCCCGCAGGGAGCGAACCTCTAGCTGCCCCACCCTTTTCCTTTTAAGGCTGTGTGTTTCTGTGTATGCATGTTACAGAATTTGCAGGGTTTTTTATTCTAGGCTATTCTACTTCTATCCCACTGGAAGGTTATCTAAGAGGCTGACACAGGTGCCAGCAAGCGGGGAACAAGCCCTCTCCTTCACTAGAGCTGGGAGAATAAACTCCTGCAGTCTTTCTGGAGGGCAAGCTGGTATTGGTATTTTAAATTTCCATTCATTTTGACCAAGTTAACCCATTTATAGGAACATACCTTATGGATTTAATCAGACAAAAAAAATCTATAAGAATGTTTATTGTGGATTATTTATAATAGCAAAAACTTGAAACGAATGTCCATTAGACAGTGGAATGGCTCAGTAATAAATAACGACACATCCCTGGAAGGAATACTCTGTATCAGTAAAATGCAGCTCCAACACTAGTCCTTCCTATACCTATGTTTTCCTCAACACTTAAATGGGGACTTCACTTAAAGTGAAGTATCCTTCCCAGGGTGTGTACAGTGATGTCTGAAGAGCTCTGCCCAGTGACTGACAGGTGGGAAATGCTCCAGAAATGGCCACTTTTATAGTGACATGGGAAGATGCATAAAATTGATCATGAATAAAACAGGAAATTTATAGCCCAATGTGGATAACTAGAAATTTCATTTCTGTACAATATTATATGTATATTTTAGTAGATGCATTAAAAAACTGGGAATATACACCCATCAGTTAACAGTGATTTTCAGTGTACACTGTTTATTTGTTTTTGGCCAAGCCACATGGCTTAGAGGATCTTATTTGCCCAAACAGGGACTGAACTTGGGCCATCTGCAGTGGAAACGTGGAGACCCAACCACTGGCCCACCAGGGAATTTCCTTGCAGTGTGCTTTGGTTTTAATCGGAGATGGGGACCTTTCCATTTTTACTTCTGTGCTTCTATACCTTCACCTTTTAGAACTAGCACAGGTTGTTTTATACTTCTCTTTTAAAAAGATGCTTCCAAAAATTATGACATTTAGTCAAAGTTAACACACAACATATTTAAAGGCTTATGGAGGGATGGACAACAAATACCATACATCTTCCCAAAGTCTGTAAAACTACACACAACTCTGAGAAGAGGAGCCAGCCACCAGCCCATCCACTCTGTTTCCAGCAGCATCTCTCAAGCACTTGGCTGCATCTTTTGAGGTAGAGAAGAAAAAATTCTGCAGAGACAAATGAAAGCTTACCAGAGAATATATGCCTGAAAATTCTATGTTAGAATTCAACTACTCAATTTTAATTTTCATGATTTTTGATCTACAGGCACAAACATTGTTTCTTGGTTTATAATATCAATTCTGTGTCTCAGGGAAGCTAGCTTACTGGGAACATACTTATAAAGACAAGATATTTATGACAGGATGAGTGGACTTAAGTTCCTGGCTCACCTCATATTTTGCAGTTTGGGGAGCATCCAGTCTGGTTGAAACATCTGATTCTGCATTCAGTGAAAAACCATCAGGTGCTTTCATCAATTTATCAAACTGCTTTCATCAGTCACTTCTGGATTAATAAAGGATAATGCAGGTTTATCTGTTTTTAGAAAAAGTATTTTAAATCAGTATAAAATATAATATATAAAATATAAAATAAAATATAATATGTATAGCATATACAGTATACATAGTATTTAGGAAACAATCTTTAGTAGCAGTAAGGCTGCTGTGAAAAAATTTAAATGTCCCTAAATATTCACTTCCCCCAAGATTTCTGGAATCTTACTAAACAGACTCCCTAGGCATGGCCTCTTTCTCTACTGTGGAAGGAAGAGTTTCTAAGGCCTGAGGTAAACAGCACAACAGAAACCAATAACAATCAATCTCTTCTCCAGTCCATGGACTCATAAACTGCATAAACCTCTCAGGGGCAACTCTCTCCAAATGGCTAGGGGAATGAAAGATCCTGTTTCTACCCTCACACAGCCACCTCCAAAGCCCAGGACGATGATGCGCTCTGTGCATGAGAGGCGGGAGGAGGAGGGAACACGCTGGGTATATTCACTGGGCCTATTAACAGTGACTGACCAGCCATTACTGCAGATTACAAACCACAGAGCATCCACCTAAATTTTTAAGTGAAAGGGGACAAAACCAAAATATAAAGACATTCGGAAAAGATGATAAAGTTTAATTGATAAAACCATGAATGTGTCTCTCATCTTGATAATGTTTCATACTTTGGAACTAGACATCTAATTGAGCTAAATGCTCAGATAAAAATAAAGATCCTGTTTTCATGCAAATACCCTTAGTAAAAATAAAAGAGAAAAAAGGAAATTGAAACCAAAGTGAACCTGACTCTCAACCATTAAATCAGGAGGAAAGGCATACACGCACACACGCGCGCGCGCGCGCACACACACACACAAATAAATCTAGATTCTTAGGCATGTCTACATTTTATAAACACCTTTGAAATAAAATATGAGAATTAAGCACGAGATTTCAAAAGACAACTACAAAAGCACAATTAAAGAAAACGTGGATAGCCACAGGTTTATAAAATTACTTGCAGTTGTCTGTGGAATGGCCTCAGGATAACCTCTAGCCAAACTATAGAATCAGTTCAGTTCAGTTGCTCAGTCGTGTCCGTCCTTTGAAATAAAATATGAGAATTAAGCACGAGATTTCAAAAGACAACTACAAAAGCACAATTAAAGAAAACGTGGATAGCCACAGGTTTATAAAATTACTTGCAGTTGTCTGTGGAATGGCCTCAGGATAACCTCTAGCCAAACTATAGAATCAGTTCAGTTCAGTTGCTCAGTCGTGTCCGACTCTTTGCGACCCCATGAATCGCAGCACGCCAGGCGTCCCTGTCCATCACCAACTCCCGGGTTCACTCAGACTCATGTCCATTGAGTCCGTGATGCCATCCAGCCATCTCATCCTCAGTCGTCCCCTTCTCCTCCTGCCCCCAATCCCTCCCAGCAACTGCTTTAAATCTAACTTGATGTAACATTTTTCCATAAAACAACTTTTAAAAGAAAAAAATTTCCAGAGTTTCACACAGTATACCAATATCAAATACTTACAGTTTGTAACATGAACACAAAAAATAGATGGGTTGATCTGGTCGACAAGTTTAAATACTCTCTGAGGTGGGTCTGCTGTTAAATTCAATGAATAGACAGCTGCTTTTTGACTACAAAAGTGACTATCACCCCTGAAAATTAAAAAAATAATAATAAGACAAAGTTTTAAGGCACAAGCACACAATCTTAGCAAGATTATTTTAGAACTGTCAGATGCTTGCACTGTACTAAGTTAACAACTACATGGAGGCTATTTATGAAAGTGTGATGTTAGAATTGAATCCACTTTTACTTAGTTTATTCAGTGTTAAAATGTTCGGCATTTTAAACTTTCTCCTCTAACAGTGAAAATATTAAGACAACTAGAATAACCTTTAAGGAAATCTTGTCAAGTATGGAATACAGATGAGAAATGATTTTGATGTAAATGAACCTTGCAAACTCTAATGGAATATTCAATTATACAAAATTTTGCAGAACTTCAAACTGTTTATAATCACCCAGAATGGATCCAAAATTCCTTGTCTTTAGAATAAAGCTGTCTTCAATAAATGAATGTGAAAATGAGAAAAAGTAACATCATCTGGAAGTTTGGGGGCTTAGAAACTGCGGTAGAGTCAAGTCTTCAACCAGTCCCAGACTTAACAAACCCTAATCAATTTGATATAGATACAGACATGGTTTAGGGAGATACAACAAAAATGAGATCATATTACATACCACTTTAAGGCCTTTTCTCACTTAATATAGTGTGCCCAACAGTTCCCATATCATCAAATGTTTTTATATTATATGGTTTCACTGTATACCAATTTATTAAGCTATCCCGATTTTTTTTTAACCAATCCTCTACCAGTGACCTAGGCTGTTTATAATTTCTCCTGATTATATATAATGGTTTAGTGACACCCTTGTACATACATTTGTATTAATGTCTCCAGTTATTTCCTAAGGCAATATCTCCTGAAATGGGATTGCTGGGTCAAAAGGTAGGTACAAAATTTGAGGCTTCTGAGAGTTACTACCAGACTGCCTTCCAGAAAGGCAAGATGCAACCTCGCCAACACTGTAGTAACAAGAGCGGCTATTTTGCTGTACTCTTGCCGAGACCGCATGTTATCTGTTTTTACCGTTTGCTAATTTTATGGGCAAAAGCCTGTTATCTCATTGTTTTAATTTGAATTTTCTCTTTTACTAGTGAGGTTAAATATTCTTCCATATGGTTATTGCTCACTGGTATTTCTTCATGAGTTGATTAATTTTTATGAGAACGTTTGTCTTGACTCTTTTTTGTCTTCTTGACTTCTAAGAACCCATACTATGAATCCCTTCTGAGTGTTAGAAATATTTCTTCCTAGTTTGTTAACCTTTCAGTTTTATACTGTTTTTTTGTCACACAGGATTTTTTTTTTTTTTTTATGATCATCATTCCCCTTTTAATTGAGGTATGCAATCCATGGGGTCGCTAAGAGTCAGGCACGACTGAGCGACTTCACTTTCACTTTTCATTTTCATGCACTGGAGAAGGAAATAGCAACCCACTCCAGTGTTCTTGCCTGGAGAATCCCAGGGACAGGGGACCTGGTGGGCTGCCATCTATGGGGTCGCACAGAGTCGGACAAGATTGAAGCAACTTAGCAGCAGCAGCATGATTAACTGATTTTTTCAAATAATGAAGTTGTCAACCTTTTCTTTTATAGATTGTCTTTGGGTTTATCTTAAAAGACATTACCCGAGACTTCCCTGGCAGTCTAGCAGTTAAGACTCCCCACTTCCATTGCAGGAGGCATGCTTTCGATCTCTGTCAGGAAACTAAGATCCCACATGCTGTATAGTGTGGCCAAAAGAAAAAAAGACATTTCCCTAACCAAGATTAATAAATATTCACATATATTCTTCATTAATTCTTTTAACATTTCACTCTTCTACCTGTTGGTAATTTACTTCAGTGTAACATTATGAAGCAGGAATCTAATGTTAGTTTTTCAATAATCATCCTGCATCATTTACTGAATGATCCAACCTTTACTCCACAGATGTGAAATACCATGTTTACAATAAATACCATGTTTACATTAAATACTTAAGTAGAAAAAAATACTTTAAGAAAATTGGTTGGTGTAAAATCAGTACACACAACTGATTTTTGGCCTTTCTATTCTCTTTCAATGACCTACTTATCCATAATGAATTAATACACATTATATTCAATATTATACTGTTACAAATGCTTTAAACCTAGTAGTTTGCTCTTATTCAATAATGTCTTGACTGTTCTCATCTGTTTATTCTTCCAGATGAATTTCAGAATCATTTTGACACATTATTCCTCTCCCATCTGACTGGAATTACATTATAATAAATTGAAATGTATAAGCAAGTAATGATTCTACCCATCCCACTACACAGATTAAATCTCTCCATTTATTCAAGTGTTTTATGTCTCATTATAACTTGAAGTTTTCTTTATATAAATTCTGAATAGTTACGTTTAATTCTATGATGTTATATTTCTATTGGTGTTATGATTAGAATACATTTCCACTATATTTCTGGAATGGGTATTGCTGGGGGATTGATTTATTTTGTAAATGGCCTCTTTTCCAAATGCTCTGTATAGTTCTAATGGTAAATGAGTTGCTATCATGGGCATAACGAATATTTTGGAAAAACCGTGAGTAGAATAAATAAGAAAAGATCCAGCACTGAAAATCTATGAGTCATATTGGGCCTTAAACGATGAGGAGGAGTCAGACAGAGAGGGAATGGGAGGCTAATCCGAGTGCAAGAATGGCACTGGCCAAGGACGGCTACCGTACTGATGGTGTTTAGAAAACAGAGTACCAAAGCTGCCCTGGACGAAGGATTCAGACGGGGATGCTAGGAAATAAGATGTGAGAGAGGCTGGCATGGATCTGAACTCAGGTTATGGATTCTATAGGTAATGAGAGTTTTTGAAGGTTCTTTACAAAGGGAGTGACAAGATGAGGCATGAGCTTATGAGGAAGAAGGGAGTAGGAACGGACAGACGTGAGGGCAATCATGGAGGAAGACTCAGCGGAATGGGACTCTTGACGCCCCCTTCCAGTCAGCAGCGCTCTACTCCTGTGCAGTGAACCAACATCGCATCCGTACACTTCTCTCTAGTCCCATCGTCGCAGCCTTCTGGGTGAGAGGGGGGCACTTATTAGTCATCTGCAGTAGCTTCCCTCTTGGTTCCCTGCCACCAGGCCTGGCCCCTGGGGGCCACTGTCCATGCTGCTGCAGAATTTACTGAACTGGGGATCTGATCCCCTCACTCCCCAGCCTCCTGAAGAAGCCAGGAGAAATCCAAACCCCTCAGCATACACACAAGGCCCCTCAGGACTTGACCCCTGCCCTTTCCCACATTCCTCTGGCTCTACCCTTCCTCAGCCATGCTGAGCTACCTGCAGTTAAGGCAACAGGCTATACTCCTTCAGCCCCAGGAATCTGCCATGTGGCTGGCTCCCTTGGACAGGAATGCCCTTCCTGATTCCATGCTGACCAACTTCACTTGTCCTTCAGGACTTTTCTAGAAGGACCTTCCTCGTCCAGCTGTCTGGGTTAGAGGCCACTCCTCTCAGTTCTCCTAGAGTTTGGTGCAGAACTGCCATCCATTCGTTTGTCTCCCTTACTCAATGAGCTCTTTGAAGACAGGACCATGTCTCACTTGTCTTTAAATCCCTGGCACTGGCACACGAGAGGTGCTCAAGAAAGGTACAGTGAACTGTAAGAGACAGCTTAGCCGTGAGAAGGCAAGGAAGAAGCACAAGTCAGGGGAGCCTCTAGGTTTCCGACATGGGTTTCTGCCTGAAACAACAACAGTAGAGAAAGTCAAAGGGATACTCGAGGGTCAGTTAAGGGTAGAGCAGAGAAATTCATTTGAGCTTATGAGGAAGAAGGGAGTAGGAACGGACAGACGTGAGGGCAATCATGGAGGAAGACTCAGCGGAATGGGACTCTTGACGCCCCCTTCCAGTCAGCAGCGCTCTACTCCTGTGCAGTGAACCAACATCGCATCCGTACACTTCTCTCTAGTCCCATCGTCGCAGCCTTCTGGGTGAGAGGGGGGCACTTATTAATGAAGACTGACTACATGGTAGCAGCTATACTAGGCATTAGGGATAAATGATATACAAAAGAGAATTCTTCCTCTCAAGAAGCTTACATCTAATGAGGGGGAAAAGACACTAATCCACTAATCTTAATGATAAATTTATAATTTTTTGAATGGTAAGACTAGTTTATGACAGTTCAGTATATGTAAATAAATCTTCTATGAACTGGAATCTACATAACAAGGACACTCAATTAATTAAGACTGTTAGTTTCATTATTTCTATACTTTATATTTAGGAGAAGGTCACAAGCAAAACTAACTCAAAAAAACCCTGAAGTTCTTTCCTGAGGGCACTACGAATTCAGTTCTAATTTCTAACCCATGGTGCCACAAACTACACCTAATCTTGTAAATAAGTTTTACTGAAATGTAGTCACACCCATTCATTACATGCCGGCTTTTGCTCAACAATGGCAGAGTTGAAAAGCTGCAACAGAGCCCACACAGCCTGCAGAGCTTCAAGTATTTATTATGTGGCCTTTTACAGAAAAAGTTGGCTGACCCCCATTCTAAATAGTCTATATCTAAAATTACAGTATTGGCTATTTTTTAAGAACTACATTCTAAATAACGATCGCAAATCAGAACAGATATCTCACTCTAAAGCTCCTGGAACTTACTAATGCAGGAAAACAGAATGATTTTCAACAAAGACTGAACCACAGTGTAGTTCAGGTAGCCAGAAAAATAATCTGACTACAACACCCCATGCTGCAGGCATTTTAACAACATCGGAAGTAGAGTGGATTTCCTATTGGTCAATAAAATAGTTTCTCATGGGAAAAACACACTGTGCTTCCAAAAAGCATTCAACCTATCAAATTTCAACTGCTAAAACTTCATACAAGACTGAATTTAAATTGGCTATCTCTGAATAATAAACTAGTCCCATCCTGAATAAATTAACTTATTATAAGTGCTATTATTTTATCAAAAAGCTTTGAAATCAGAATTACGAAAACCAGGTAACTCAGAAGAAACTGTTTATCTTGCAATCGACTGGGAATGTCATTTTCCATTATTCTCCTACACAATGTGAACTGTGAGAATTCCTCGTAGATTCATCTACTAGAAAGGTATAAATAAAGCCTTCCTTTCTAATTTTCGTTAGAAAATTACGTCTACAACAAAAGCTATAAAATTAAACTGCACTTTTCACCCTAGGCTATACCTGAGACTAATTCACAGATACAAAAACGTGACACCTTATTTGTTTACAAATCAAAGTGAAACTAATTCAATCTCTGAACACAGAGATTTCATATAACCTTTTGAAAAGTACACTCTCACTTCTCTTTTGCCTGCACTATCATCTAGCTGAATGCAAATAAGGGATAGATACTGTTCTACACAGGCTTCCCAGGTGGCTCAGTGGTAAAGAACCCATCCGTGGATGCAGGAGTTTGATCCCTGTGTCAGGAAGATTCCCTGGAGAAGGAAATGGCAACCCACTCCAGTTTCTTGCCTGGGAAATCCCATAGAGAGGAGCCTGGCAGGCTACAGTCCATGGGGTCACAAAAGAGCTGGACACGAGGGCTTCCCTGGTGGCTGAGTCAGTAAAGAGCTGGACACGACTTAGCGACTAATCAACTCTTCAATATATCGATTTCGACAGCATGGCTTCTGAATGATGCAGAATTCAGGAAATCAGCCTGGGTTGATTTGAGTTTTTTCAGCCTGGGGGAGTTTTCAGTTTCTGTCCCCAGATTTTATATTCTTGGTCCAATTTTACCAAAACTTCATGTTACAAACTTACGTGACAACTGGAATTGAGCAGGCAGAAAAGACACTGAAATCCACGGAGCTGCAATCAGGATCACAACAGCAGTTGACATCACACTGTGCTGGAGACAAGTCACAGACACAGAGAGCAGCAACTAGAGAAACAAGAGAGGTGGGGCGCAGAGCATCACAATCTGCAGGTAGTGACTGCCCCCTGCCACTGCAAAGTACCAAAAATCCATCTCATACAAAGGTCCATTTTATTCTTCCTATTGCACTTTGGGGGAAATCTGTGAAGTGAAATGAGTCAGTTTGAGCACTCCTCCATTGAGATTTTCCCAAAGTGGCCAATCATCTGACTCACTTGGAAAGTTCTGTTTGCATTCCCCCTACAAAGACTCTGATTTGGTAAGCTAACTGTGAAACCCAGACACCTGGGCTTTTCACACTTTCCAGGTGATGCTGATAATTAAAATAGGTTTAAGAATCAACATGGTAAATCACTTGCCTGACCATAAGAACCATCGGTTTAAATTGCAGGTTTCTAAGCTCCTCTGGAGATTCCAATTCAGAGGAAGGGCCCACTTGGCTACTAAGAATCAAAATTCTCAATTTTGTTCCTCTCCTCAGATGTCACCTGCAGCTTTGAAGCTGAGTCCATGTTCACAGGCTATTGGCCAAGAATAAAGCTGGCTCAGGTTCCTTGTACTTGGAGTTCTAGAAATATCTTTGGTAATTCAGACAGTAAAAACATGGGAAGAGGTAGAAGCCCCACTTAGCAAGTTTTAATTTTTAATAATGATGACCATCTGGATTTTTAATTCCCTGTTTCAGGCTGTCAAACGGGGAGGTGTGGAGGTGAGGGGAAACTTAAATAGCAGAGCATGAGAATGATAAACACTGAACTCATGGTAGTTTAATTATTGCTGGAAGGAGGGAGTAAGATCAGTGCTTCAACCTTACCTGTAACGTTCTTTTTTTTGAAAAAGGATTTCATGCAAAAAATAAATCTTAAAAAGAGATCTCAGGCAAATGCTGGTAGACAATCCGTACAACATTCTTATTAGCATTTATGAATTATTTTATGATAAAAATGAGCTTTAGAAGGAATTCCCTGGCAGTTCAGTGATTAGGACTCGGTGCTCACTACCAAGGCGGTTCAATCCCGGGTCAGGGAACTCCAGACTCTACAGTCTGCGAGGTGTGGCAAAAAAATAAATAAATAAAACTTTAGAAAATATATACCTCAAAAAAGGTACAATAATAAACTCTGGGAAGATGAATGTCAGGAGAAGAGGAAATTTTTGTCAGTGAATACACAATCCATTCTTAGAGACACAAAAGTTTCCACCCTAGGGTTTACATGTTTCTCTCTAGCCAAGGACTCCCTTGTGTCCTTAGAAAATTATAACACCTCTCATGTACACTAAATAATAAAGTGTTGAGTAAAAAAGTGTTGAGCCACCCTGCCTTATGTGTTTGAAATTAATCTTGATTTATTTTACAAAACCTAAAACCCTTATAGGTCCCTAGTAGATGTAAGACTACTGGGGACAAGCAATAGTGTTTAGTAACTCTACTTAGGAAAGAAAAAAGGGTGAGTGTACATAATCAGCCAACAAGTATCTGCCAAGTACTTGCAGGGTCTGAGTAGCACTCAGCTGCTCTTCCAAGCCTCTTCACAGCTACAGGGTACTAATGAACAGAGCTCAGATTCGAGATGAAAGTTATCATCCTTCTCTTGCACCTGTAACCCATTCCGCAAAGGGTGGTCCAGTTCCCCACTCAGAGTCAGTCTCCTGCTACAACCTGTACCTAGGTTGTGACCTAAAATGAGGCAAGTAATTCATAAACCTAAAAAATGGCAATAACCCAGGGACTTCCCTGGTAGTCCAGCGGTTAAGACTCTACCTTCCAATGCAGGAGGCATGGGTTCTAAGCTCCTACATGCTGTGCAGTGCAGCAAAAAAGTTAAAGAAAATGTTAAAAAAAAAAAAACATTTAAAAAATTACAAAAGAAAAAGTTAAAGAAAATGGTGACAACCTAACATCATAAGACTGTTAGGAGGATTAGATGAGACACACCACAGATGAAATCCTTAGCACAGAGCTTGCTACATAGAAGTAGTTAATAAATATCAGCTGTCATTTATTACCATTACTTGCACAAATCTAACCAGAGGCCCTTTAAAAAGACAAAGGAAAAGTGCAAATTCATCCTCTCATACTGGAAAAACAGCCCTGAACACATGACCTATTATTAATGATGGTTCAAGAATAGCTTCATTTAGGGGATAAAGTGCATTAACAAATGAAATACATGGATAAAAGGCAACTCAGCCAAAAAATCTTAAGAGAATTTCAGATATTGAATACTCTGCTATATTTTGTCCCAAATTATCACTTAACTTCCCTGCTAAATCAACAATTTCAATAAAACAAAGTTTTTATATTAAAATAGCAAATATGTTTCCTGTATTTTTTCTGACAGACTACACAATTTATAAAGGAGAAATAATGGTTCAGTAACTTAAGTTCTAAAGTTCAGAAGGTCAGCCAACGATTTTTTTTTATTTATAATACTGAGCCTGACTCAATTTGAAAAGATCTTTCTTAAGAAGAGATTAAAAAAAAAAAAACACTGCATATCTCTTGGGGTTACAGAGGACTTAAAAGGGATTTTTTTTTGAGATCATAAACCCATTTGACAAACTACTCACTGCTATGAACCTTCACCCCAGAGAAACGCATATTCACAGAAGTTAGCACTCGATTTTGGAGTCAGATATCCCCTGAAGTCATCCATGTTAAAGCAGATTACAAAAGTCACTAGCTGTGTAGCTCAAGGATTAGATCATTTTCTGAGAAATATGCTAATTATCCTTAAACATGAATCTTAAGAAGTGGGCATAACCCCTCACCCCATAACTCCCTACATTCAACTCAACACAGGAGGACTTGACCTAGTCATTTTCTGTAAACTAGATTTTTTTGCATCTCTTTTTCATAATTGAAAAGCTCAACGTATCCTATGCACTTAATTCCCACAATTGCCTAGAAACTTTCAATTTCAACTGAAAAGCTGCAAGTATTCATTCACTAACACCTTTGGCATTAGTGTCGTCCAGGACCACTGCAAGTACTTCTAAAGATTTTTATATTTTCTCAGTTGGCTCTCTGAGCTTCGGTTTTCTCATCTGTATGACAGTGATAACATCTACCTCTAAGGGTTGTTGAGAGAATACCTATGAAAACACTTAACAATGTCTGCACACTTTAAGTGGTCAATAAACGTTAACTATCGCAATTATTACATCCTCACCCGGGCTACCAACCCCCGCAGGTTGAACCACTGTAGACCCCCAGGAATTGGTACTTGGTTACCCACCGTCTGTGACCGGGGAGGGTCTGGGGCCGGAGAAGGGCCTGGAATCCCTGGGGATCTCAGGGGGCTTAGAAGATAAAACAGGTCGGAGAGTCGTCGGGACTGGTTTGGTGGAGTTGAGGTTCTCCGTCGTTACCACCAGGGTGGTCCCGGCCTGGGCGCTCACGGAGGCCCAGCAGTCTAGGAGAACAAGCAGGAGCCGCGGAAGGCCCCGGGCCCCATTGCTCAGCGGCAAGCCGAGCGGCCAGTGGCTGGCTGGCTGGGAGACCGCGCGTTACCTAGCAACCGCGGCGGCTGGGCGCGGGGCATCACGGGAAGGGTCGCCCGAGGCCTGGAGAGACGTAGGGACAGGGGGCGGGGCCTGGGCGAAGCGGGCGGGGGCTGAGCGAGGCGGGCGGGGCCTGGGCGAGGCGGGCGGGGAGGAGGGCGGGGCCTGGGCGAGGCGGGCCAAAAGAGGAGGGGACGAGGGGCGGGGACCTGTCCTGTTGAGAATTCCCCACGTGGTTTCCAAGAGGACTGCAGTGCTCATTTTAAAAATGTAGATTTCCAGGTTCCATCTCAGGGGATTCTGATTCAGTCCAAGGGCAGGGTTCAAGGAGCAATATTTTTAACAAATGCACAACCAGTACGTTTGGGACAACACACACAACTAACACAACCAGTGCATTTGGGACAACCAACACAATCAGTGGAGGGAGAGAAATCTTGGGACCCACTCTCCTAAAGCTACTAAATAGGATTTTTTGAAGCTCAGAGATCATATCACTATCCTTGAATTTTTCTCTATCTCATATGTGTGTACACTTGCTTTACCGATATGGTTTTAGTTCCCTTAGGATCTCTGAGCTACAGTTTTATGTCAGGAATGATATCTACCTCTAAGGGTTATATACCAGGAGGTCGCCAGATAACTTTTGGTCGCTGTGTTGTGATTGTGATAAGGGAAACAGATGAACACTTAATAACTTTTTTACAGTCAAAAAAATGACAAAAATTAGAGTGATTTATAGGCCTTAAAGGAAAAAAAAAAAAGCAAATCTACTTTATCTGTACAAAAGAACTTAAAGACCACAGACTCAGGGAAGCCCCTCAGTTATAAACTGCTGTATTTATAGAAGTATTCCAGACCAGGGATGTTGGTTATTACACCTTTGATACTTCATCTCCTTACAATTCAGAAGTGAATGTGAAAATACTTAAACATATCATCATAATTACTCAAGAAACACATTTTTCATTCAGAACAATGTAAAACAATATATATACCTAGATTATTAAATTTATATATTAATAGCAAAGATAAATCGTCAAAATGACATCTTTAGTACCTTCCAATGACATTCCAGAGAAAGTATCTAAAATATAACTGGATCAAATGTGTAATACAGATATTTCCAATTCTTTCCTACAGAGTATTGCTTTAACATCTACCTGAAATTCTGAATTGATGCCTTTGAACTGTGGTGTTGGAGAAGACTCTTGAGAGTCCCTTGGACTGCAAGGAGATCCAACCAGTCCATCCTAAAGGAGATCAGTCCTGAATATTCATTGGAAGGACTGATGTTGAAGCTGAAACTCCAATACTTTGGCCACCTGATGCAAAGAACTGACTCATTTGAAAAGACCCTGATGCTGGGTAAGATTGAAGGCAGGGCAAGAAGGGGACGACAGAGGATGAGACGGTTGGATGGCATCACTGGCTCAATGGACATGACTTTGAGTAAGCTCTGGGAGTTGGTGATGGACAGGGAAGCCTGGCATGCTGTAGTCTATGGGGTTGCAAACAGTCGGATGGACTGAGTGACTGAGCTGAACTGAACTGAAATTCTGGACCACTTTTAATAACTGATGTAAAGTGATGTAATGTTTCTTTGTTTTTTTGGCCGTGCCACTCGGCATGTGAGATCTTAGCTCCTTTGCCAGGAATCAATCCCATGCCCTCTGCATTTGGAAGCAGAGTCTTAACTACTGGACCACCAGGGAAGTCCCAATACTTCCCTTAAAAAACAACAAAAAAAATTATTTTCCAAATCTTCATCTTCAGTTCAGTTCAGTTGCTCAGTCATGTCCAACTCTTTGCGACCCCATGAATCACAGCACACCAGGCCTCCCTGTCCATCACCAACTCCCGAAGTTCACTCAGACTCATGTCCATCAAGTCAGTGATGCCATCCAGCCATCTCATCCTCTGTGGTCCCCTTCTCCTCCTGCCCCCAATCTCTCCCAGTATCAGAGTCTTTTCCAATGAGTTAACTCTTACACGAGGTGGCCAAAGTACTGGAGTTTCAGCTTTAGCATCATTTCTTCCAATGAATGAATATTCAGGACTGCTTTCCTTTAGGATGGATTGGTTGGATCTCCTTGCAGTCCAAGGGACTCTCAAGAGTCTTCTCCAGCACTCCAGCACCACAGTTCAAAAGCATCACTTCTTTGGTGCTCAGCTTTCTTCACAGTCCAACTCTCACATCCATACATGACCACAGGAAAAACCATAGCCTTGACTAGACGGACCTTTGTTGGCAAAGTAATGTCTCTGCTTTTCAATATGCTATCTAGGTTGGTCATAACTTTTCTTCCAAGGAGTAAGCGTCTTTAATTTCATGGCCTCAGTCACCATCTGCAGTGATTTTGGAGCCCCCCAAAATAAAGTCTGACACTGTTTCCACTGCTATTTGCCATGAAGTGATGAGACCAGATGCCATGATCTTCGTTTTCTGAATGTTGAGCTTTAAGCCAACTTTTTCACTCTCCACTTTCACTTTCATCAAGAGGCTTTTTAGTTCCTCTTCACTTTCTGCCATAAGGGTGGTGTCATCTGCATATCTGAGGTTATTGATATTTCTCCCAGCAATCTTGATTCCAGCTTGTGTTTCTTCCAGTCAAGCATTTCTCATGATGTACTCTGCATATAAGTTAAATAAGCAGGGTGACAATATACAGCATTGATGTACTCCTTTTCCTATTTGGAACCAGTCTGTTGTTCCATGTCCAGTTCTAACTGTTGCTTCCTGACCTGCATATAGGTTTCTCAAGAGGCAGGTCAGGTGGTCTGGTATTCCCATCTCTTTAAGAATTTTCCAGTTACTTGTGATCCATACAGTCAGAGGCTTTGGCATAGTCAATAAAGCAGAAATAGATGTTTTTCTGGAACTCTCTTGCTTTTTCCATGATCCAGCGGATGTTGGCAATTTGATCTCTGGTTCCTCTGCCTTTTCTAAAACCAGCTTGAACATCTGGAAATTCACGGTTCACATATTGCTGAAGCCTGGCTTGGAGAATTTGAGCATTACATTACTAGTGTGTGAGATGAGTGCAATTGTGCTGTAGTTTGACTTCTAAATCCAGGATAACTTGTTTTTAAATCTTCTCTTGACTTCCAGGTCTCCACTTTCTTTTCTATTCCTTAATATCTGTCAATCACATTGTCCTATTTTCTGCTTTGAATTTTTAGGCTGTTGGATTAAATTTTGATAAAGTGCCTTTCAGTTCTAACATTTTTGTGTGTACGGTTTGGGAAATGATCTCACCATCCCCTTTCAAACGAAGACACTCTATAGGTGGTCCAGAAGTAATTTTATGACAACTTACACAGTCAAAATGAGGGTTGTGTCAACTCAGATCCATTTTGCAAACCTTGGAAACACTGAAACTTTTCATTTCACAGGTGACCCATTTCTGCCAGTTTTTTTTTTTTTTCATCTTTCAACCTAAAGGATCCTTTCTCCCTCCCTCCTCCCATGGTCTTGGCAGGTTCCCTCATTAAGATAGAAGGACACAAAGAAGGGCCAAGATCTATTTCCATATTTTGTCCCAAACTGCAGCTTTTGGGTTGTGCATAAATGTTTGTGATTTAAAATGTCCATCTGCTTCCCTAGAATTATTGGCATTCTCAATTTCTTATAGTCTGTGCCAATGTTGGGAGGATTGAAGAAAATTTCAGCTTTTTGGAATTCTGCACTTGGAAGCTGCCACATATGAGAAAAAACAAAGACAGGAGTAGCTCAATGGAAAAATAGCTGAGGCTAACTTCATATAGCAGTGATAACCCCTCTGTCTCGGTCTTTGGTGTGGTTTGGGGTGAATTGACTCATTATTTTTGCTAAAGTCATGGCTTCTAATCTGTCTAAAATTAAGTAACCATTTTTGCCTGTATTAAGTATATCCACCCATCTTTATTCATCTGAGCCAAATATTTTACAAATGGGGTGCAGAATCATTAATCTTTATAAAGGGATTTCTTAGAACAACACAAGATCAAGTCTATGTGAGGACAAAGGACTTATTCTATCATTTTTGACTGAATGAACAGCTCAAGTAATTCATTTCTAAATGAACATCCAGAAGAAAAGAAATCTCACTTCTCTCCTCCTCCCGTTTCCCACGTGCCTTGTCAACTACCAAATACTATTCTTATTCTTCAAATGTTTTCTGAAACAATATGGGGGCAGAAGGGCTGTTGGAGCAGGCTCCACATTCTTGAAAGGTGTCAAAGTTACAAGTTTGACCTTCTCTGAAAATGAAATAATAAATACAGTCACAGACATACACTGACAAAAATGAAACAATTCTTTATTTACCAGACAACTGTAAACTTGCATCCTATTATTGAACCAAACTGCAGTTTGAATAAACTAATCGGCTTTTTAAGAATACCTTTAAAAATTTTCAGATTGAAACATTTCAATCACAATAAAAACATTTCAGTAGGAGAGGGAGAGGGTGGGATGGGTTGGCAGAGTGGCAGTGTAACATGTGGGATATCATAAGTGAAATGAATCGCCAGTCCAGGTTTGATGCAGGATGCAGGATGCTTGGGACTGATGCACGGGGATAATCCAGAGAGAGGGTGTGCGGCGGGAGGGGGGAGGTGGGGGTCGGGATTGGGAGTTCATGTACACTCGTGGCTGATCCATGTCGATGTGTAGCAAAACGAATACAGTATTGTAAAGCAAAACAAACTAAAAAAATAAAAATTAATTAAAAAAAAACATTTCAATAACAATAAAACATTTTAATCACAAAAAAGACCACTATACACTGCACCAAGATCAGATCTGACATTTTCCCACATTTACTCCACATTTCTTTTAAGTAAGTTTTTTTTAACTAATTAATTTTAATTAGGGGATAATTACGTTACAATATTTTGGTGGTTTTTGCCATACATCGACATGAATCAGCCACAGGTGCACATGCGTTCCCCCATCCTGAACTCTCCTCCCACCTCCCTCCCCACACCATCCCTCTGGGTTGTCCGAGAGCACCGGTTGAGTGCCCTGCTTCAGCATAAAACTTGCACTGATCATCTATTTTACATATGGTAAATATATGTTTCAATGCTATTCTCTCAAATCATCCCACCCTCACCTTCTCCCACATAGTCCTTTAGACAGTTTTATTGAGCAGTAATTTATATGCAGTTTTTTATATACAGGTTTTCTCATGCATCAATATACAGTTTCTTTGGTTTACAGTTTTCTGATTTTTAACTAACACATACAGTCATGTAACAACAACCACAATTGAGAAAATATTTGTATATGACATAAGGTAAGGGTCTAATTTCATTCTTTTGCATGTAGATATCCAGTTTTCCCAACACCATTTATTGAAGAGACTATCTTCCCCATTATATAGTCCTGGTACCACTGTTAAAAAATAATTTGGCCAGAGTTTCTTTCAATTCATTCCTTTCCGTTGCTAACAAGTATTTCATAATGGGGCTTCCCAGTGGCTCAGACGATAATGGTAACGAATCTGCCAGCAGCGTGGGAGACCTGCGTTCCATCTCTGGGTTGGGAGGATCCCCTGAAGGAGGACATGGCAACACACTCTAGTATTCTTGCCTAGAGAATTTCATGGATAGAGGGAGATTCCTGGGTTGTCTGGTGAGTAGATATTTAGTTTTATAAGAAACTGCCCATGGGACTTCCCTGGTGGTCCAGTGGTTAAGAATCCACCTTGCTATGCAGGGGACACAGGTTCGATTCCCCTGGTCGGGGAATTAAGGTCCCACATACCATGGAATAGGAGAGCAGGAGCCATAACTCGGGGGGCTGTGTGCCTCCAGGAAAGATCCCACGCGTCACAACCCAGTCCTGCTGCAGCCAAATAAATGAATATACATTACAAAAAAAAAAAAAGAAACTGCCCAACTTTTTCCTAGAGTGACTACATTCTGCATGCCCACGAGCAAAGTTTGAGATTTCCATTTACTCCCCAGGCTCCTGACAACTTGGTATGATCAGTTTTGTTTTCAATTTCATTTTTAGTTGTTCTAAGAATTGTGTGGTGGTATCTCATTGAAGTTTTATTAGTTGACTTTTAATAAATACAGTCATCTTGTATGACACATTTACACGTCATTTTAACCATGGGGTGTAAAAAGAAATTGTTAAATATTAAATGAAGAACTGGATTATTCATTCTTCTGTAAACAAAGAGCCTCAAAAAATGGAAGTGAGCTGACCTCTTGGTACCACTTAGGGACACTCCTCTCTCCTCCCCCACTTCTATTTCTGTTTCCGTGTTGTAAACATGTTTTCATTGTCCTCCCCAGGATCTGTAGGTAGTTCCCTTTTCATCCACCCCTTATTGGCAGCCTGTGAGTAAATTCTTCTTGAGCCCTGAACCTCATCATTTTGCCCCATCATGGGGTCAGGCATTTTCTGCTACAGCTTGTTTAAAGCTTTTACCTCATGTTAACCCGAATTTGTTGGCAAGAACATGGAGACCAAAGAAAAGCAAATACAAAATTGGGTAAGTCTGTGTCAAAATCACCAACCTCACACTGTTAGAGCATGTTTTCCATGCCCCAAATCAGAACCTGTGGCCTGACAAGTGTGCACATAGTTAGGAAGACAATTTAAAAACTGGAATGTCCTAGAAACGTCAGAATTATTGTAGCCATATGTGCTGTGTTAAGTCAGTTGTGTCCAACTCTTTGCAACATCATGTACTGTAGCCGCCAGGCTCCTCTGTCCATAGTGATTCTCCAGGCAAGAATACTTCAGTAGGTTGCCATGCCTTCTTCCAGGGGATCTTCCCAACCCAGGGGTCAAACCCAGGTCTGCCGAATTGCAGGAGGATTCTTTACTGTCTGAGCCACCAGGGAATCCTCAGAATAATGGAGTGGGTAGCCTAGCCTTTTGCCAGGGGAATTTCCTGACCCAGGAATCAAACCGGAGTCTCCTGCATTGCAGGTGAATTCTTTACCATCTGAGCTACCAAGGAAGCCCAACTATTGTAGTCATGGTTATGAAAAATCTGGATGAAATTTAACCCTAAATTCAAACTCCCAGAATCTCCATCTCTACATTATAGACAGTTTATTTAGAGGGGAGGGAAATATAGCCAGATGAGAAAAGAGAAGTTTAACTAGGTCAGTTTGGACAAAGACTCAAACTGATACCTCTTTTAGCAGAGAGGGCTTCCCTGGTGGTTCAGACAGTAAAGAATTTGCCTGCATTGCAAAAGACCTGGGTTCAATCCCTGGGTCAGGAAGATTCCTCTGGAGAAGGAAATGGCAACGCACTCCAGTATTCTTGCCTGGAGAATTCCATGGACAGAAGAGCCTGGTGGGCTACAGTCCATGGGTTCGCAAAGATTAGGACATGACTGAGCTGAACGACAAACGTTTTTAGTGGAGATCATTTGTGAATTCCTTAAAACAAATAAAGTCCATCCCATGTAAATCCAGCTGCAGGTTCCCCCTCAAAGGGCAACTGCTTACCCTAGTGAGATAATAAAAGATCAGTCATATTTTAATTTCTGTCTCCTTCTAACATGAATCAACCTAAAATTTTCCTCTTAAAATGTTCTCTGCAAGAACTAAGAAGCTGGTAATTATAACACTTTCTGGGGAAGTGGAGGAAAAGAGAGTTAATCTTTGATCTATTTTGCATGTATTGCTTTTCACTTAATAACTAAAATTTGGGGGGCCATGGTTCAGGGCTTGCAGGATCTTTGTTTCCCAACTGAGGACTGAACCCCGGGCCTCACCAGTGACAGCAATTAATCCTAACCACTGAACCACCAGGGAATTCCCAATAACTTATTTTCAAATTAAATGAGCACAATGATAAAACAAATTTAAAAACATGTTCTCTCTCTTAATCACATCATCCCTATATTCCATTAGGGTGAACATATGGAAAATAAGGCACAAATCCTTTCCTCCTGCCAGCCTTGCCCAGCACCCACTGCTCAGACTAGACTTGAAAGCACATTTTAAATCTTGTGAACATTTTTCAAGTCTTAAAAAAACATCAGACTCAAACGAATTGTGTAGTCTTCAGTCTGTGGGTTGTAAAGAGTTGGACATGACTGAGCAACTTCGCTTTCCATTGCTTTACTGTAAGAGCTGCTTACTTTGAGGCATCAGTGAAAATCATTTCACTTTCCTTGAAATTTTTTAAAGGGATGGCACAAGGAAACCAGTTGGTCTGGCTTGGTGATGTCTGTTGCTCAACTGATCATACTCTCCTGGGGTTTTGACATTTCAGAAAGAAACTCTTTCCAGGTCAGCCCAGGATTCTTGGGAAATAGCAAGCAGATTGTCCATTGATCAAGAGAAATCCATTTATTGCTCTTACTTAATCTTCAAATTTCACCTCCTCCAAGAGGCCCTCCTATCTGACCCACCAAGGAGGCAGATCTTCACAAATTTAGTTGCAAGACTAGCCTGTTATTCTTGTTTCATCCTTTATGAGCTGGGTGACCTTGAGCAAACTAAATAACCTCTATGACAAAATCCATCATACTGATGTTTCCAACTGAAATCAAGACTAGAAGGCTTTTATTTAACTATATCGACTACACATATGTATTTTGTTTCTCCCACACCATAGAGCTTGGTTCTCAAAAACTTCAACATAATTTATTATTTGCTTTGTTCCAAAATACATTTAGCATAGTGCTAAGTCTAAGAATAATAACAATACCAATACTACCATCAAATATATCATTATTTTTTTAATTCCATTTTTTTTAGCTGCACACTTTCATCTAATATCTCTGTTTTTAGTGTGTTACCTCACCTCCATCCTTTTCTCTGACTGTGATCTCTGAACCTAGAGCTATCATGTTTCAAATTCTCCAAAGAATAATCTTTGCAGGGATAGGAACAAGGAGTCACAGGAGGGAATCTGGGGTTAACAGCTCCTATTACATATATACAATTAATGACCTGCTTTCAGGGGAACTGCCTGGTTGTCCAATGGTTAGGACTCTGCACTTTCTCTGCCAAGGGCCTCATGTTACTCCCCACTGACTTCCTCCTCCATAAGATCTAGAGTTTCTCCACTAAGCTAAATCATCCATCCACTTTCTATCTTCCAGAAAGGATTTGACATCTCTCATGAGCAATCATCTTCTCTCCTGTTGTCTGTGGGCTCACACTCTGGATTCCTTTCTATCATTTTAATACTGTTTCAGGAGACAGCAGAGATACTTGCGTGGGTTTCGTTCACCACGCTTCTACATGTTTTCCATAAACATTTTCCATATCAGGTGTAGAGAGGTAGTGTAGTGAGATGATTAGATGCACTCATTCTGAAGCCACGATCTTTAGGTTCAAATCCCTAGTTTTGCCAACTTCTGTGTAACTCAGTCATACTTTCTGTGCTTAGATTCCTCATGCATAAAGTGGAGACAGTGGTGAAGTGAAAGTTGCTCAGTCGTGTCTGACTCTTTCCATGGACTATATAGTCCGTGGAATTCTCCAGGCCAGAATACTGGAGCGGGTAGCCTTTCCCTTCTCCAGGGGATCTTCCCAACCCAGGGACTGAACCCAGGTATCCCACATTGTGGGCAGATTCTTTACCAGCTGAGCCATAAGGGAAGCCCAAGAATACTGAAGTGGGTAGCCCATCCCTTCTCCAGTGGATCTTCCCGACTCAGGAATTGAACTGGGGTCTCCTGCAAGCAGGCGGAGTCTTTACCAACTGAGTTATCAGGGAAGCCCAGATAGTGGTGAAAGTGAAAGTGAAGTCACTCAGTCGTGTCCGACTCTTTGTGACCCCATGGACTGTAGCCCACCAGGCTCCTCTCTCCATGGGATTCTCCAGGCAAGAGTACTGGAGTGGGTTGCCATTTCCTTCTCCAGATAGTGGTACCTACGGCAAAACTGTGTGAGGGATGGCCCTGGGAACATAATAAGCACTCCAAAGGCTTTAAATGTTATTGAAGAAAGGTTACGGGTTTCCACAATCAGAAAGGGCAAAGTAATATTGATTAATTCTGCCTGAAACGAAAGGAGAAAAAATTGATTCTCTTGTAATCCTGCCTGGAAGTTAACAGTATTTTCCTCAGGATTTAGCAGTTCTGAATCTTGCAGTTTCACTTTTCCCCTGCAGGTGGCAGCCTTCATCACCAAAACTTTGTTCCTCGTCTAGAGCTGACCCTGAGGGGAAAACAAACCCTCTACCTTTAGCGTTCATTGGATCTATCATTCAATCAACAAATATTTTATTGAGCATCTACCATGTGCCAGGAACCAGGGGGAAAAGCAGTGGTCAGGTACACACTACTGTTGTCTTTTCAAAACTTGCTGTTTACAACAGCTGTAGAACTTAATTTCGAAGAAGCTGAGTGGACATCCCAAGAAAACTTTCCATATGAATGTACTACTACTAAAGGTAAAACCTTAACTCTGAGGCAGAGTGCTCTGTTGAACAAAATGACTCTGTAAAGGAGGTTTTCATAAAC
Source organism: Aepyceros melampus (assembly GCA_006408695.1). Lineage (NCBI taxonomy): Eukaryota > Metazoa > Chordata > Mammalia > Artiodactyla > Bovidae > Aepyceros > Aepyceros melampus. The sequence continues at coordinate 120,121 of SJXQ01004484.1, forward strand.
TCCACTATCAAAGAAATGGGTTGGGAGGCTAAGGGACGTTGAGATCAGTCACTAGCATGCAAAGAGGGCATTGGGGTGTTCAGGTGGCTGGATGGAAGAACTTAGGAATTACAGGCCAGAGATGACAACTCTCCTATTGTCCCCAATTTTTAAGCCAAACATCTTTTTTTAAAGAGAAATTAGCCATAATTTGCAAATAAGATCAAGACAGGGCAGTGTAGTTCTTGCCATGTCATGGAGGACATTGTTTAACAAGCTCACCCCAGGATTAATTCTCTAGAAGGAGCTGGCAAACTTTTTCTGTAAAGGTCTAAGACAGTAAATATTTTAGGCTTTGGGGCTATATACTCTCTATCAACGACTCAGCTCTGTCATCACAGTACTGCAAAAGCAGCCTTACACAGTCAGTTCAGTTCAGTCACTCAGTCGTGTCCGACTCTTTGTGACCCCATGGACTGCAGCACACCAGCCTTCCTGGTCCATCACCAACTCCCAGAGCTTACTCAAACTCATGTCCGTTGAGTCGGTGATGCCATCCAACCATCTCATCCTCTGTTGTCCCCTTCTTGTCCTGCCTTCAATCTTTCCCAGCATCAGGGTCTTTTCAAATGAGTCAGTTCTTCACATCAGGTGGCCAAAATATTGGAGTTTCAGCTTCAGCATCGGTCCTTCCAATGAATACTCAGGATTGACCTCCTTTAGGAGAGGGCAATGGCACCCCACTCCAGTACTCTTGCCTGGAAAATCCCTGGATAGAGGAGCCGGGTGGGCTGCAGTCCATGGGGTTGCTACTAGACGGACACAACTGAGCAACTTCACTTTCACTTTTCACTTTCATGCATTGGAGAAGGAAATGGCAACCCACTCCAGTGTCCTTGCCTGGAGAATCCCAGGGACAGGGGAGCCTGGTGGGCTGCCGTCTATGGGGTCGCACAGAGTTGGACACGACTGAAGAGACTCAGCAGCAGCAGCAGCAGGATGGACTGTTTGGATCTCCTTGCAGTACAAGGGACCTTCAAGAGTCTTCTCCAATATCACAGTTCAAAAGCATCAGTTTTTTGGTACTCAATTTTCTTTATGGTCCAACTCTCACATCCATACATGACTACTGGAAAAACCATAGTTTTGATTAGACAGACCTTTGTTGGCAAAGTAATGTCTCTGCTTTTCAATATGCTGTCTAGGTTGGTCATAGAAGCAAGCCTTACACAATAGGTAAGCAAATGAATGTGGTTGTGGTCCAATAAAACTTACTATAAATGCAAGCAACAGAGTCAGATTTGGCCCACTGGCCATATATGCAAACCAAGGAATGTATCTTTGTTTTTTTAGCTATTTACTTTTTATTAAAGGCTCAGATTTTTGTCTGTTTTAAATTCCAAAGTATTTCTTTCCAGTATGAAAAAGGACCAGAGATTAATCAGTTTAGCATTTAAGACTCCTCCTTCCTCAAATATCTACTTCCTCAAAATGTTCTCTGAACCAGCTTTTCCATCTTACTGTTTCCTCTTTAACAAGTTCAATAAATTTTTGACATGTGATTGCCCTCTATTTGAATGAGTCATGTTTCAACCTTGTTGTTTGTTGTATTTTTGTTGTTTCCTAGTAATTAGCAATAAAACCTGTTACCTAAGAGTGCTGTGTTACCATGGATAGTAGCAAGGAAAGAAAGAATTTAGGAACTGCATCTCATCTTGTTGCCAAACTCAGAAGACAGAGGAGGGAAACCCCCTACAAATGGGAACAGAGTTTTTGAGCCTTTAGTGCTTGTTGCTCGCTTAGCCATGTCTGATTCTTTGCGATCTTATGGACTGTAACCCGCCAGGCTCCTCTGTCCATGGGATTATTTCAGGCAAGAATACTGGAGTGGGTTGCCATTTTCCTCCTCCGGGGAATCTTCCCGACCCAGGGATTGAACCCGCGCCTCCTATGAATTTCTTGCATTGCAGGTGAATTCTTTACCTGAGGGTCTAGCAGGGAAGCCCTTTTGAGCCTTTGGCAAAGAATTAAGAGCCAAGATAACTTCCTCCCAAATTCCTCTCCCCTCAGCCCAAATAAGGCTTAATTCCTCATACTTCCAAAAATGGACTATGGGAGGAATCCTTCTATCTTATCCAGTCTCAGAGTTGATCTCTAGGATTTCACTTCCACATATCAGTACTGAAGTCCTGGCCTCCTCAAATTGACATTTTTATTTTCTTTTTTTTGTCCCTGAACCTTGAGGGAATCTTAATTCCCTGACCAGTGATCAGTCCTATGTCCCCTGAAAAAGAAACACACAGTCCTACCTGTTGAACTGCCAGGGAATTCCCTCAAACTGACTTTCTAAAACAAGCCCCACACTGAGGTGTTATGGACTGAATGCTGGTGTCTCTCCAAATTTGAATGTTGCAGATGAACCTATTTGCAAAGCAGAAACAGACACACAGACATAGAGAACAAATGTATGGACACCAAGGTGGGAAAAGAGGCATAGGATGAATTGTGAGCTTGGGATTGATTGTCAAGATTGGGATTGATTGTTGTTTTAGTCACTAAATCGTGTCTGACTCTTTGCAACCCCATGGACTGTAGCCCGCCAGGCTCCTCTGTCCATGGGATTTCCCAGGCAAGAATATTGGAGTGAGTCGCCATTTCCTTCTCCAGGGGATCTTCCCAACTCGGCAATCAAACCCATGTCTCCTGCATTTGCAGGCAGATTTTATAAAATAGATAACTAATGAGAACCTATCATATAGCACAGGGAACTCTACTAAATGCTCTGTGGTGACAAAGAGGGGATATATGTATACAATAGCTGATTCACTTTGCTGTAGAGCAGATCCTAACACAACATTGTAAAACAGCTGCTGCTGTTGCTGCTAAGTCGCTTCAGTCGTGTCTGACTCTGTGTGACCCCATAGACGGCAGCCCACCAGGCTCCCCTGTCCCTGGGATTCTCCAGGCAAGAACACTGGAGTGGGTTGCCATTTCTTTCTCCAATGCATGAAAGCGAAAAGCAAAAGTGAAGTCACTCAGTCGTGTCTGACCCTCAGCCACCCCATGGACTGCAGCCTACCAGGCTCCTCCGTCCATGGGATTTTCCAGGCAAGAGTACTGGAGTGGGGTGCCATCGCCTTCTCTGTGTAAACAACTAAACACCAATAAAATAAAAGAAATTAATATGTTTAAGCCCTCACCCTCAGTGTGATTGTAATCAGTGGTAAGGCTTTGGGAATGTCATTGAAATTAAATGAGGTCATAATGATGTGTGTTCCTTATAAGAAGAAGGCTGTGTGCTAGGTGAAGACACAGCGAGTGAGAAGGTAGCCAGCTGTCTGGAAGCCAGTAAGAGAGCTCTCATCAGAACCCGAGCATACTGGCACCCTGTTCTCAGACATTTTTCTTCCAGAACTGAGAAAATAATTTGTTGTTTAAGCCACCCAGTCTATGATATTTTCTTATGGCAGCCTGGGCTAAGATATCTCCAAACTTATTCCAGCCCAGGACATTTGCATTTGCTCTGCCCTCTGCCTGGAATGGGCTTCCCTGATGGCTCAGATGGTAAAAAATATGCCTGCCATACAGGAGACCTAGGTTCAATCCCTGGGTCGGGAAGATCCCCTGGAGAAGGCAACAGCAACCCACGCCAGTATTCTTGTCTGGAGAATCCCATGGACAGAGGAGCCTGGCTGGCTACAGTCCATAGCATCACAAAGAGTCGGACATGACTGAGCAACTAACACACACACCTGCCTGAGTGCCCTTCCTCCAGAACTTTACATGGCTGGCTGTTCTTCTCAAATTTTCACTTAGGTCTCTTTCCTGCATTGGAAGCAAAGTCTTAACCACCGATCACTAGTTAAGTCTCTTTAAGTATTTTTTTTTAATAGTGTCTTTTACTGTGCAGAAGTTCTAATCATTGCTTAAAAATGTTAATTGTGGTAAAATATGCATGACATAAAATTTAAGACAGCATTTTAAAAAGTGTACGGTTCAGTGCCATTAAGTACATTCATACTGTGTGCAACCATTACAATCATCCATCTCACGAACTGTTTTCATCTTGCAAAACTGAAACTCTACACATTAAACAAGAACTCTCTATTCCCTCTGCCCTCCAGCTCCAGGAAATCACCATTCTACTTTCTGTCTCTATAAATCTGACTCCCTCTAGCTAGCTGCCTCATAAAAGCACAATCATATAACATTTGTCTTTTTTTGGTTCTGGCTTATTTCACTTACCATAATGCCCTCAAAATTCATCCATGTTGTAACATGGGTCAGGATTTCCTTCCTTCTTAAAAAAGAATAATATTCCACCATGCTGCTAAAAAGCCTCTTGTTGAAAGTGAAAGAGGAGAGTGAAAAAGTTGGCTTAAAGCTCAACATTCAGAAAACGAAGATCATGGCATCTGGCCCCATCACTTCATGGGAAATAGACGGGGAAACAATGGAAACAGTTTCAGACTTTATTTTTTGGGGCTCCAAAATCACTGCAGATGGTGATTGCAGCCATGAAATTAAAAGACGCTTACTCCTTGGAAGAAAAGTTATGACCAACCTAGATAGCATATTCAAAAGCAGAGACATTACTTTGCCAACAAAGGTCCGTCTAGTCAAGGCTATGGTTTTTCCAGTGGTCATGTATGGATGTGAGAGTTGGGCTGTGAAGAAGGCTGAGCACCGAAGAATTGATGCTTTTGAACTGTGGTGTTGGAGAAGACTCTTGAGAGTCCCTTGAACTGCAAGGAGATCCAACCAGTCCATTCTGAAGGAGATCAGCCTTGGGATTTCTTTGGAAGGAATGATGCTAAAGCTGAAGCTCCAGTACTTTGGTCATCTCATGCGAAGAGTTGACTCATTGGAAAAGACCCTGATGCTGGGAGGGATTGGGGGCAGGAGGAGAAGGGGACGACCGAGGATGAGATGGCTGGATGGCATCACGGACTCGATGGATGTGAGTCTGAGTGAACTTCGGGAGTTGGTGATGGACAGGGAGGCCTGGCGTGCTGTGATTCATGGGGTTGACTGCAAGGAGATCCAACCAGTCCATTCTGAAGGAGATCAGCCCTGGGATTTCTTTGGAAGGAATGATGCTAAAGCTGAAACTCCAGTACTTTGGCCACCTGATGCGAAGAGTTGACTCATTGGAAAAGACCCTGATGCTGGGAGGGATTGGGGGCAGGAGGAGAAGGGGACGACCGAGGATGAGATGGCTGGATGGCATCACGGACTCCATGGACGTGAGTCTGAGTGAACTCCAGGAGTTGGTGATGGACAGGGAGGCCTGGCATGCTGCGATTCATGGGGTCGCAAAGAGTCAGACACGACTGAGCGACTGAACTGAACTGAACTGATGATTCATTATGTCTCACAGGTAACTTAGTTCTGTTTTTCTTTATTCTTTGATCATCTGCTCCTAAGACCAGACAACTTCACGTGACTTATCTTCAAGTTTATTGATATTTTCTTCTGCCTGCTCAAATCTGTTGTTGAAATTCTTTATTCAATTATTGTACTTTTGGCTCCAGAATTTCTGTTTACTTTCTTAATTTCTGTCTGTTGATATTTTCTGTTTATATATTGCTCCATGTCTTCTTTACCTATATACATGGTTTTCTTTAGCCCTTTGAGTGTATTTAAGATTACTGATTTTAAGTCTTTGTCTTATAAGTTCAATATCTGTTTTTCTTCAGGGACAGTTTCTGCTGATTTCTCCTCTGAATAAGCCATGCTTATGTGTGTACTTGATAAGTTACCTCATTTGTGTCTGATTCTTTTTGACCCTATGGACTGTAGCACACCAGGCTCCTCTGTCCATGGGATTCACCAGGCAAGAATACTGCAGTGGGTTTCCATGGCTTCCCTCTAGGGGATCTTCCCAACCCAGGAATTGAGCCTGCATCTCTTACGTCTACTGCAATGACAGGCAGGTACTTTACCAGTAGAACCACCTGGGAAGCCTTGAATAGGCTATAGTTTCTTATTTATTTTCATTTCACAGCTTTTGTTGCAACTTGAGCATTTTGAATGATATGTGATTACTCTGGAAATCTTTTTTTTCTTTTTTTCCTTCCTTGTGGTGTATTTTTACTGACTTCTACATGTTGCTTAGTTAGTTTTCTAAACTATTTCCATAAACTTTGTATTCTTTGTTGCACATGGTCTCTGAATTCACTGTTGCTTTAGTTTGTGGTCAACTAGAGTTTTTACAGATTTCCTTGAGCAAATAGATCCAAAAAATAGACGTAAAGAAAATAAAGGAGAAAAAAAGCTCTCCTAATCTTAGCAGAATTGCCCTATGTTGAGGCATTACTTTAATACTTAGCCAAGCACTTAAATATGCCTATGTCTTTACCTCCTGCTGCTCTGAGCCTAGTGATTAATTATGTTAGGATGATTCATGTCTTTTCTGAGTGTATGTCCCACTCTGGCCTTGAATGTGACTTTCTAAATTTCCTGGTGTAAGCAAATGCTTTTAATTCTCTAATTTCCCAAAGACACTACTCAGCTTCCTTCCAGTCCTATATGTGTATTGTTTGCCTCAACTACAACCTTCTGCATGGCTATACAGTGGATTATTCATTGGTTTTACAATGTTTCCAAGTACCATAGTTGTTTTTCTGTGCTGAGAGAATTCAGAGTTAGGCAAAATAAGCAGATACCTGTGCTGTTCCTTCAGGTAGACCTGGATAGGATATGATAGAGAACCACAGCACTTGTAGAATAATGCTTGTTTTCCTTCCTCAATAACCTAGCATCAGAATCCCACACTCAGAATGCAGTCTGCATGGAACAGTAAAATTGTCACAAAGATTTCTCTATCATTTTTAAGTTGTATTTTTAATTATTCAACAAATTCATTGGTTCCTGTAACCTTGAATGTTTCTGGGTGGTAAAAGCCCTTGGAATTGATTACTCTGACATTTTTTTGCTGATGTCATTCCTTACTGAGTATTTTTGTAGAATTATTATTGGAACACAGCTATATTTTTTTCTTTCATGTACTCTGTAACTGTTTTTGAAATATGGAGGCAGAGTTAAATATCTTCAACAAATACTTTCTGAATTGCAAAGCCTACAATATTAACAATGTTAAGAGCTTAATTGGCCTTTAAAAGAAAATGTTAGGTCATCCCTGTCCTAGGTTAAAGGAGTCCAGAGTACATAACTTTCATCACAGAAATGAGAGTTTTATCTAATAAAAAGGCTACAAATTTGTAGGAATTGATAATAAAAAGAATTCAACCAGAAGAATGCTGATTTGTTTAATGTTATATGCAATATTTTTGACCTGGCAAATAGGATTACAGTAGATTAGCTTAATGCTTTCATACTGTGTAGTATAGAATGCTATGGTTATCCAGGTTTGCTGAGGTTGACTTGTGTAAGCCGGTGTGTGAGCTTGTGTAAGACTCTTTGAATCTTGCTGTATTTTAAACAAAACAGTCTCATTTTATTTTTATTTTTTATTTTTTTAAATTAATTTTATTTTTTTAGTTTGTTTTGCTTTGCAATACTGTATTCATTTTGCTACACATCGACATGGATCAGCCACGAGTGTACATGAACTCCCAATCCCGACCTCCACCTCCCTCCTCCTGTCCCACACCCTCTCTCTGGATTATCCCCGTGCATCAGTCCCAAGCATCCTGCATCCTGCATCAAACCTGGACTGGCGATTCGTTTCACTTATGATATCCCACATGTTACACTGCCACTCTGCCAACCCATCCCACCCTCTCCCTCTCCCACAGAGTCCAAAAGGCCGTTCTATACATCTGTGTCTCTTTTGCTGTCTTGCGTACAGGTTTATCATTACCATCATTCTAAATTCCATATATATGTGTAAGTATACTGTATTGGTGTTTTTCTTTCTGGCTTACTTCACTCTGTATAATCGGCTCCAGCGTCATCCACCTCATTAGAACTGATTCAAATGTATTCTTTTTAATAGCTGAGTAATACTCCATTGTGTATATGTACCACAGCTTTCTTATCCATTCATCTGCTGATGGACATCTAGGTTGCTTCCATGTCCTGGCTATTATAAACAGTGCCGCAATGAACATTGGGGTACACGTGTCTCTTTCAATTCTGGTTTCCTTGGTGTGTATGCCCAGCAGTGGGATCGCTGGATCATAAGGCAGTTCTATTTGCAATTTTTTAAGGAATCTCCACACTGTTCTCCATAGTGGCTGTACTAATTTGCATTCCCACCAACAGTGTAAGAGGGTTCCCTTTTCTCCACACCCTCTCCAGCATTTATTGCTTGTTGACTTTTGGATCGCAGCCATTCTGACTGGTGTGAAATGGTACCTCATTGTGGTTTTGATTTGCATTTCTCTGATAATGAGTGATGTTGAGCATCTTTTCATGTGTTTGTTAGCCATTCGTATGTCTTCTTTGGAGAAATGTCTATTTAGTTCTTTGGCCCATTTTTTGATTGGGTCATTTATTTTTCTGGAGTTGAGCTGCATAAGCTGCTTGTATATTTTTGAGATTAGTTGTTTGTCAGTTGCTTCATTTGCTATTATTTTCTCCCATTCAGAAAGCTGTCTTTTCACCTTGCTTATAGTTTCCTTTGTTGTGCAGAAGCTTTTAATTTTAATTAGATCCTATTTGTTTATTTTTGCTTTTATTTCTGGTATTCTGGGAGGTGGATCATAGAGGATCCTGCTGTGATTTATGTCAGAGAGTGTTTTGCCTATGTTCTCTTCTAAGAGTTTTATAATTTCTTGTCTTACGTTTAGATCTTTAACCCATTTTGAGTTTATTTTTGTGTATGGTGTTAGAAAGTGATCTATTTCATTCTTTTACAAGTGGTTGACCAGTTTTCCCAAAACCGCTTGTTAAAAAGATTGTCTTTAATCCACTGTATATTCTTGCCTCCTTTGTCGAAGATAAGCTGTCCATAGGTGTGTGGATTTATCTCTGGGCTGTCTATTTTGTTCAATGCAATTCCTATCAAGATAACAGTCTCATTTTAAAAGCATTCATTTGTAGAAAAAAAATGCTTTCAAAAAATTAAGAAAATCACTTCTTTGGTTAATTTTACCATTAATCCATAAAATGTATATCTAATTCCAGAATTGTGGCAATGAATTCATAATTATCATATCCTGGTTTTACATTAATACTCCTCTGTGACACTACTAAATAATCTTCAAAGTAGATAGAAATCAATATATTAATCTCATTGAAAAGTGTTTTGATCAAATGATTAACTTGCTGCTTATTTATACAATGATTTTTAAGTCTTCATAAGGTAAATAGAGGTTCTCTTCAATAATTATAAGCTCAATTATTACAATTCTATAATTCAATACAATTATATCATAGATTGTATGATATAATTATATTATATAGAGATACAATAATTATAGAAATAATTATAGAGATAATTATATCATATCGATACAATTATATCATATAGAAAATATCATAGATTCTTTTAAAAAGAATCTTTTAGTTTATAATTGGTTATAACCCAGGAGAAAAATAAAGCACAAAACAAAGAGACACAGAGGAAGAGAAGGAGGGAAGGAGAGAGAGAGAACAAGAGCTATAATGAAAGAAAGTGTAAAATCCTTCGAGTCAAGGGTACTGAAGGAGATGATTTTAGGAGAAAATGTTTGAACTTCCAATTTTAAACAACGTAATGACTATAAAATTGGAAGTTCAAACATTTCCTCCTAAAATCATCTCCATCTAGTCAATGCTATGGTTTTTCCTGTGGTCGTGTATGGATGTGAGAGTTGGACTGTGAAGAAGGCTGAGCGCCAAAGAATTGATGCTTTTGAACTGTGGTGTTGGAGAAGACTCTTGAGAGTCCCTTGGACTGCAAGGAGATCCAACAAGTCCATTCTGAAGGAGATCAACCCTGGGATTTCTTTGGAAGGAATGATGCTAAAACTGAAGTTCCAGTACTCTGGCCACCTGATGCGAAGAGTTGACTCATTGGAAAAGACCCTGATGCTGGGAGGGATTGGGGGCAGGAGGAGAAGGGGACGACCGAGGATGAGATGGCTGGATGGCATCACGGACTCCATGAACGTGAGTCTGAGTGAACTCCGGGAGTTGGTGATGGACAGGGAGGCCTGGCGTGCTGCGATTCATGGGGTCGCAAAGAGTCGGACATGACTGAGCGACTGAACGGAACTGAACGGAACGGAACTTCAACCTTTGAGCTTGGACCTTTATTTTCTATTTTTACAACTATTAGAAAAGAATATACAAGTGATCTGGAGAAGGAAATGGCAACCCACTCCAGTGTTCTTGTCTGGAGAATCCCAGGGGCGGCGTAGCCTGGTGGGCTGCCTTCTATGGGGTCACACAGAGTTGGACATGACTGAAGCGACTTAGCAGCTTAGCAGCATACAAGTGATCACATTTAGGGGGAAATACACACATATATGTGTCTGCTCCCTAAAGAATTTTGCATCTGAATCAAGTAATCTGAATTTTAATTATGTAGAATCATCCATTATCAAAATGATCCTAAGGACTTTTTTGTCTTATTTGTGTGAAGACTTAATTTTAACAAAATTTTGTTGCTGTTCCCAAGCTTTGCTGTTATTCAACTATTAAAACATTTTAAACCTGAATATCTGAAAAGACTGCTTTGTGAACTTAATGCTACATTGGTTTTTAGTAAAAGTCCTGAGAGTTTTCTCAAATTTTAACCCTACTGTTTTCTTATCCTTCAAAAATAAGCTTACTATCTGGTGAATATAACATGAACTTCAGCTAAGTAAACAGAAATCTAGCTTTCTAACACTATCAGAGCACTGGAGTGAATTAAGCTCATGTAAAAGTGACTTCGAAGGACAATATGATCCCTAACTCTTTTATCTTTGACAAATGAGTGGAGTAATGTTCCTTACACTTTGAAAAAACCTTATCACTCTTGCTACATATCCTAGACTGCATGAGATGTTTGCAAGTTACTAAACTTAAGAACTACATTAGATCTCCAACATACAAACCTTCAACTAGTGAACTTTCAAACATATAAACATGTGTTCCCGTGTCCAATTATATAAAGTAATTTTGGTTGTCTGGTGTACATTGTCACATATCAACATTCTCTGCAAGTGCTTGCATTTTCGTATGCTTTAATGTACAGTACTGTTGCTATGCAACATGAGGAGCTTACTAATTAAGACCTGATGGAGTTGGAGGCCCAGAGAAAGTACAAAAAAGGAGAGGAGAAACTAGCTGAAGAGCTGAAGATATTCTCAATGCAGAAAATGTCAAGGAGATTTTCTTTATTTGAGTAGGCATGGTTAATTTCTAAGACAAAGAAAGTGATTGTAGAACAATACACAAAGTTTACAGCAGCCTTTTAGAATACAATCCAGTGCTACTGTGTCATCTATGATCAGAAAAAATGAGCTGCTACCCAGAAATCACTGGATCGTTTTTTAAAGATGTAGATAGAATTCAATTCAACAAGGAAAAAGAACATGTGCCATTACTTCAGACATGAGCAAAATCTCCTATTGGTGACAGTCCTTCAGCTCTACTATCTCCCACCTTCTCTCCCTCTTCTGTAGAGTAATCCTTCTTCCCTGTTCACTCAGACAGTCCCTGTATGTCAGTCACTGTACTCTATGACTGTACTTTTCAAGGTACTATACCATAAAATTAAAAATGTTTTCTATAAGTTTTGTTGGTTTTTATGTATTATTTGTGTGAAAAGTATTATAAACTTATTATATAAGTTTACTATATAGTCAATTGTGTTAGGATATCTAGGTTACCTACGTTGGACTTGCAAGCAAATTTAATTTAGGAACATGCTTTCAGAATGGAACACACTTGTATGTAATAGACTTACTATAAAAGTGATCTTGACAGTCTCTAGAGTCCCATTTCCAACAGTACTCATTTGTCTTTTCTATTAATTATTATACACTAACTGAGGGACCAAAAGGCTACCTCTGCAAATAGACATCAATTATTTTTGCCTTGTGGGCCATGTTTTTCTGGAGTTCTCTTGTTTTTTTCTATGATCCAATGGATGTTGGCAATTTGACCTCTGGTTCGTTTGCCTTTTCTAAATCCAGCTTGAACATTTGGAAATTCACAGTTCGCATACTGTTGAAGCCTGGCTTGGAGAATTTTGAGCATTGATTTGCTACTGTATGAGATGAGTACAAATGTACAATAGGTTGAACAGTCTTTGGCATAGCCTCTCTTTGGAATTGGAATGAAAACTGACTTTTTCCAGCCCTGTGGCCACTGATGAGTTTTTCAAACTTGCTGGCATATTGAGTGCAGCACTTTAATCGCATCATCTTTTAGGCTTTCAAATAGCTCAACTGGAATTCTATCACCTCCACTAGTTTTGTTCATTGTGATGCTTCCTAAGACCCACTTGACTTTGGATTCTGGGATTTCTGGCACTGGGTTAGTGATTATACCATCGTGGTTACCTGGGCCATTAATATCTTTTTTGTGTATTATTGCAACATTTTCTTTTTTTTTTTTTTTTTTGGTGATGTCTTATTGTGATTTTATTTTTTTATTTTTATTTTTTTAATTAATTTTTATTTTTTAGTTTGTTTTGCTTTACAATACTGTATTTGTTTTGCTATACATTGACATGAATCAGCCACGAGTGAGAAAATGCTGGTTTAAAACTCAACATTCAAAAAACCAAGATCATGGCAATTTGTCCCATCACTTCATGGCAAATAGATGGGGAAACAATGAAAACAGTGAGAGACTTTATATTCTTGGGCTCCAAAATCACTGTGGACAGTGACTGCAGCCATGAAATTAAAAGATGCTTGCTCCTTGGAGGAAAACCTATGCTGAAAGTAGACACCGACTTAAAAAGCAGAGACCTCTTTGCCAACAAAGGTTTGTATAGTCAAAGCTATGATTTTTCCAGTAGTCATGCATGGATGAGTGCTGGACCATAAAGAAAGCTGAGCACTGAAGAAATGATGCTTTTGAACTATGGTGTTGGAGAAGACTCTTGAGAGTCCTTTTGACTGCAAGGAGATCCAACCAGTCCATCCTAAAGGAAATCAACCCTGTGAAGAGGAAACTTTATGACTTATACCCAGCTAGAAATAACTTCATGCTAGTTCTGCTTCTGTAACTCAGTTTGCTCCTTGCAAATTTATGTAAGTTACATAGTTTCCAGATAACGGAAACTTACAAAATTCTGGGAGCTGAAACTTACCTCACTGATGCTTGTCCTACTTTTGCACTTACCCAGCCCATGTAATCCTGCTTAACCACCCTTGTTAGTATAAAGGTCAGGCATCCCCCTGCTGTGTCCAAACCCTGTTCCAACTGGAGCAAAAACCCTTAGCTTAAAATGGCCTATTAACAGTCAGCACTGCCCACTATAGTCTGCTGTCATGTACTGCCTATAAAAACTTTGTAACCCCTTTGTTCAGGGCTCAGAGCTGGAAGTGTTGACTTCTCCCTGCAATAAACCTGAGTTCAACTCTCCAACACTCTGAGTGTGGTGCTTGGTTTCTTAATGGTCCAACTTCTGCAACACCTGAATATTCATTGGAAAGGCTGGTGTTAAAGCTGAAGCTTTGGACCAAGATGAAAAGAGCTCACTCATTGGAAAAAAGCATGATCCTGGAAAATACTGAGAGCAAGAGGAGAAGGAGGTGAGAGAGGATGAGATGGTTGAATGGCATCATTGACTCCACGAACAGGAGTTTGAGCAAACTCTGGGAGATGGTGAAGGCCAGGGAAGTCTGGTGTGCTGCAGTTCATGGTGTTGCAAACAGTTGTATGACTGAACAAAAACAAAGGACATTAAATAATTTCTTGGTATCACAGAATAGTTGCTGCTGCTACTGCTGCTAAATTGCTTCAGTCATGTCTGACTCTGTGCGACCCCATAGGCGGCACCCCACCAGGCTCCCCCGTCCCTGGGATTCTCCAGGCAAGAACACTGGAGTGGCTTGCCATCTCCTTCTCCAATGCATGAAAGTGAAAAGTCAAAGTGAAGTTGCTCAGTCATGTCCAACCCTCAGCGACCTCATGGACTGCAGCCTACCAGGCTCCTCCATCCATGGGATTCTCCAGGGAAGAGTACTCAAGTGGGGTGCCATTGCCTTCTCCGACAGATAGTTGAGTGCTGGCCAAATCATCATTTAAACACAGATGACTTGATTCCAAGTGATGATAGCCTGTGGTGGTATGCATCAGATTTGTGGTTTCCAAAGGAGAAGATTTAACTCTGGGACCAAAGACAGTCTCAGTCACTCAGACCTTTGAGTAGATTTTTATTTAAAGTGAAAGTGACAGAAAGTTTCTGACATAGACATCAGGAGGGGGTAGGAGAGTACCCACACTCACTAGTTTCATCAGTGTCTTATATATTTCCAACTGGCTGCTAAGAACAGTTTAAACACACACACACACACACACACACACACACACACACACACATCAAGGCTGTACAAGGTTGTAAAAGTTTTCTCAGGCCCCTTCCCAAGGCATACATCCTGAGATAACATTGATACAAGAATAGCCAGGGACAATGGGTTCCAAGCAATGTCTCTGGGTGAGATATACTGTTGAGATATATTGTTGCTGTGTAATCAGGGTAAAGTTTTGAAAAACAAGCTCCAAGGCAAATGTTACAATTATAATTACAACTATAATTACTAACATAGAGTTCTAAGAAAAGCATTTCTTTGAGTAAGACATTGTGCTTGTGTAGTCCTTAGTTCCAGACCTAAAGAAATGCCAATTATTGGGCATGATACAGTGATGTGCAAGGCTTAAGGAAAGTGAGAATGTTCACCTCCTCCTTGAAGGGCCCTGGACTCCCTACCAAGTTAGCTCTCTCATTCGAGGTGCTCACACTAGCCTACTTCACCCCGGTATTCCAATAGGACAGGAATTTGTCATAGACCATAGTGTGCGTGCTACATGCTTAGTCACTCAATTGGTCTGATTCTTTGTGACCCCACAGACTCTAGTCCACCAGGCTCCTCTGTCCATGGGCTTTCCCAAGCAAGAATACTGGAGTGGGTTTCCATTTCCATTTCCATATTGTCCTTTATATAGCAATAACTTTTGGATGAACTCTGTAACATCATTTGTTACATGGTTGCCATTCCTGTGAATGGTATCTATTCTAAACAGCACATTCCTACAATAAATATGTTATTCATTCCATTGAGGTTAGTCTTAGACACAAGTAAAACAGCATATGAATGCTACAATCATGGTGTGTTTCTTTTAAAATTTAAATTTTGGAGGGTAGTCATATATGCCTTATTTCCAATATTATATGAGGAGTCAACCTAATATCCAATATATTTTTCCAAATTTTATTCAAATCCTGCTACTCTTTTCAAGTAGAATTCTAAAACTATTGTTCTCATTTATTTTCTATGCATATTATTCTATTTATTGTCCAGAAGGTTCTTAATATAGTTTCCAATACTGTATATTAGTCACTATTCTCAAAGTTACTACAGATACATCTTAATGCTACCTCAAATATTGAATTGCTTTTATTATTTTGTTTATATATTTCATTGATTCTCCCTGCAGTGGCAAAATTTGGGATTCTGGTTAATTCTCCCTAGGTTACAATTTGAAGTTGTAGTTTTATCTATTTGTTACTCTTTGGTTTGAATACACATTGATTTTAAGTGAGTTCACAGCCTCTTAACATTTATTTTCTAGTTTATTATGCTTGATGCTTAGTATAACAATATTGATTTCCTAACCAAACATTTTAACTTCACTATGTGAATATATTGAGCCAAAGGCTTGGGAGCATGTTTCTGTTCTTTCCTTCAAATTGTAGGCAATGGAAAATCAGTACAAACACTAGGTTCCCATTAGTAATTTATTTATGAGATTCACCTGATACTCCGTTGTAACAAACAACAGCACTGCATATCCGGCAACACTTCAAGTTGGACAAAAGGCTGAACAGCAGGAGAATAGTCTATAATTCTGCAGCATGCTAGGTTATAGTACAATCTCTTTCAAAGGCAAAACTCCAACTCTTGGTGCCTTGAAAGTCAGAATATATACCACACATAAGAATTTACTATAACCTGCTTCCTGCTTAAACATTTCCCATGAGGCTTGCATAGAAGAATTTCAGAACTTAAAACATTACACCAGAACATAAGCTGGCTAGAAGTAGCTTTGCAGAGTTCCTTCCCTGGAGGAAACAATAAGTGGATTGAAGGTGGATTTTTTTTTATTATTATTATTATTTTTAAACTATTACTATTTCTGTTCAGTTGTTGAAAGAATGTCTCAAATTACTTATACAATACCCTTAAAATGTGGTGCTTTTAGCTGTTTTCTGGTCTGCTTACAGAACTTGTTTTAATAATCTTATGTAGAAGGAGTTCTAATATTTTAAATATTAAAGATACATATTTTACAAATGGCACAGATAACTTCCAAGTGTTTTAAAAATCTAATTTTGTCCCAAACCATAGTAATGTATATAAAACAGGTGACGTACATATAGAAAGTCAGTGATCTGTACATATATGCAACCTGAGTTGAGTCTCCCCAGAATTCATGCATTGAAGTCCTAACCCCCAATATCTCAGAATGTAACTGTTTTGAGAGATAGGGTCTTTATAAAGTTAACTGAGCTAAAATGAGGCCTTATGGTGGGACCTAATCCAATCCCACCAGTCCTTAGAAGTAAAGGAAATGAGGACACAGAGAGGCACCAGGAAGGACTGTGTGAGGACACAGCAAGAAAGTAGCTCTCTGCAAGCCAAGGTGACAGCCCTCAGCTGAAATCAAATCTGCTGGCACATTGCTGATCTTGGATTTCAATCCTCCAAAACCATGAGAAAATAAATTTCTGTTGTTTAAGCTACACAGTGGTATTTTATTATGGTACCCTGAACATACTAATAATATATACTGTCTTCTAAAATACATTTTTGCTTGAGGTAGGATAAAGGAGATCAATAGTCCTGGGCCCTGAGAGTTGGAGAAAGATGAAAAGCAGAATAAGCCAAGAATTCAGCTGGTAGTTTCTGAGCTAGTCTGCAGTTGGCAGTAAAATCAATCCAGTTGCATATAACTAATGAGTCTGCGAAACACCTCCATCATCTAGGCCAGAGTGGAACTGCCCTGTCTCTCTTTATATTCCAAACTTTAATTATTTGAATGATTTCTACTTTAGCAGATCATAATTGTATAAAAAATATTTAAGGGAACCATCCCCAAAGGAAGTTCCATATGCAAGTCAAAAGTATTAGCATTCCTCAGTGTTTTCTTTAGGAAGACAACATTTGATGATTGGACAGTTTTTTGACATACTGCTGTTTCATTTTGCTCATTTTCACTGAGTTAATAAGACTGCAATGAAAAAAAGATTTGGCATTTTAAAATGAGCCAATATCTTAATGAACTCACCAAGAGAAATATAAAATAATTTATAACTACAAATATGAGATTCTCCCTCCTGTTATCATAATTTTACTGAATGATGAAGAATTTTCAGAGGTATAATTTTTATACTCTAGCTAGTGATGCTTTTATACTCTAGGTAGTTTAGTGAAACTAAAAATGTTAAAAAAAGAAAAATAGAGAGAGAGAAAGAAAGAAAGAAATGGGAGAGGGAGAGGGAGGAAGAAAAATAGGAGGGAGGGCATAGTAAGGAAAGGAAGAAGCTATTAAAAGGTGGATATTGAAATCATGCTGCCTGCATTCCAGACCTGGCTCGAATACTTAACTAGCCTGTGGCAACTCTGGAAAATAATAATTTTTCTGAGTATCTGTAAACAGGGAAAATAATAGAAACTACCTCTGAAGTTCATTTAATATTAAGTGAGGTAATCCCTATAAAGCACTCAACATAATGTATGACACATGCTAAACAATAAACATATATGAGCTGTTAATATAATTTAAAAAAATAATTCCTATTCTGTCTTTTAGTGTCTATTATCAAAAAGAAAAGAAATAACAAGTGTTGGTGAGGATGTGGAGAAAAGGAAAGTCTTGTGCATTGCTGGTGAGAATGCAAATTGGTACAGTCACTATGGAAAAGAGTATAGAGGTCATCCAAAAATTAAAATAGAACTATCCAATGATCCAACAATTCTACCTTTGTGTATTTATTCCAAGGAAACAAAAGTAATAATTTGATATATGTACCCCATGTTCATTGCAGTATTATTCACAAGTCAAAACATGAAAATTTTAAATGTCCATTGCTGGGTAAATGGGAAAATTATAGTATGTATACAATAGAATATTATTCAACCATAAAAAATGAAATTCTGACATTTGTGACAACATGAATTGTCCTCGAGGGCATTATGCTAAATGAAATAAATCAGAGAAAGACAAAAACAGTATAATCACTCTTATATGTGAAATCCACAGACAGAGCAAATTGGCAGTTGCCAGGGGTAAGGAGTCAGAGAGGGGGTGAAAGAAATGGGAGAACTAGTTTATTATTTTTTCAGTTTAAATACATTGAATGGCAATAATAATGCAACATATATTCCATGGAAGTTTTTGAAAAGTAAAAATTGATTTAACAAATAACAGTTGCTCATAGTCCATCCAGCTATCATAATTAAGACTTTCACATAGTTTCTTGTGTCAATTTTCTTTGCGTTATCATCTTAAGGGACTTATATGACATTCTTGTGTATTAGTCACAATTACTCCTCTCATTTCGCAGAAAGAGAATAAAACCTTAGAAAGCTTAAGCAATGTCCTCAACACTCTGCACATATGTGTTTGTGTGTAATCAATGCATCTGACATAACAACAGCAAAAAAGTAATTGCTAGTGGGTCAGATTGAAATAACAATACTATTCTAGTTGTGTAGACTTCCACATTTATTAAAATAGCTTCATGTCATAGGAGTCTTCTTATTCATGATGTCTCTGGTGAGTCCACAGGCAGGTCACAAGGGAGTTTTTGTGAACAGGTTACTTTTGGGCTCTTTCTCTGCCCATCCCCATTTGCTGTGGTCTTCACCTCCATCACTACTGTTGCTGTCCAACTGGGAAATTATGACTAGGGATTCTATCTGATGCCTTCATTCCAAAATGACCAAGATTATAGCCTCTCATTATTCACTCATTTCATTTATTGTAGCATCTTATTCACAGATTCAAACAAAGGACACATTTAGGGTTGGGATTCTTAGACCTGTGAGTTTTCTAATCCTCTACTTCCTCAAAAATTACTGAGCATCTCAAAGAACTTGTGTTATTTTTTTGTTTGGTATTGTTATTTATCATACTAGAAAGTAAAACCAAAAAAAAAAAAAAGCTTTAAATTACTTAAAGATAACAATAATTACATGTTAACATATTTTAGAAAAAAAAAAGATAATTATTCTTTTACAGAATAGAACCATTACTCCATGCTATCCTATGTTCTGGGGCTTTATACACACACTCTCACAGACACTCCCACACAAACATACACATCTTCCTTCTATCAGAAAACTCAGTCTTTTTCTAATAAATTAGAATGCACTGAGAAAGTCTTCCAATTCTTTCTACCCTTAGGCAAAGTACCCACATTGCTTTTAACACTAGTGAAAGATGCTTGAATCTGAATAGAATAGAAATCAACCACACCGCCTCTGCATCTCAAGCCTCTTAAGGCTCTCATGTAGGTTTGAGTTCTCAAGTGAACCTAAAGTTTTTGCCACTCCCCCAGTAGCTCTCTTACTTAACTCTTTTTTCAGTGTTATCTATCAGAACTATTTGCTACTGAGCTTCTCTATACAATAGTAAGAATTTCCTATAGTCTGATTTTTCTCTCATTAGATTTTGTCTGTTTTATTTTATGCTATTTCCTCAGTGTCTAAGATCATACCTGACATATAATGAGTACTCACTGAACTAATAGTATTAGATCAGGTATAATAATCCATTGTGAAGCAAAACTTTCCTTTGAATGAATTCAAGATCATAGGTGAGGAGGAACACTTTCTTAATTCAGAAATATAAGAAATATATAACCAATAAAATGATTTTACTAGAAATGCTAATTGTATTGGCTAAACAAATCAGGAGACAATTTTGCATTAAAATATGCATAATTAACTTAGACCAAACTCAGTCTACACAGCAATAATGATAGTAGAACACAATGGTCACATAACTCATTTGTAAAGATATAAAGAATAATTATCTTTTTTTTTCTAAAATATGTTAACATGCAATTGTTGTTATTTTTAAGTAATTTAAAGCTTTTTTTTTTTTTGGTTTTACTTTCTAGTATGATAAATAACAATACCAAAAAAAAAAAATTACTAAAATCTAGTTTGCTAAGTAATAAAATTTGAATACTGAATTTTATTTTTTTATTTCATTAAACTATTTGATGAAATAACTTAAAACTTATGCCCTTATTATCAATCTATGAACAAAATTAATCTCAACAAATTTATAGAAAATGTTAATACTGAACACTTATGTGTGAGTCATAAATTGTAAAGAAAAGCTTAATGCTTGTATCAGTTCAGTTCAGTTGCTCAGTCATTTCCAGCTCCTTGCAACAACATGGAATGCAGCACTCCAGGCTTCCCTGTCCATCAGCAACACACAAAGCCTGCTCAAACTTATGTCTTTCGGGTTGGTGATGCCATCCAAGCATCTCATCCTCTGTCGTCCCCTTCTCCTGCCTACAATCTTTCCCAGCATCAGGGACTTTTCCAATAAGTTAGCTCTTCTCATCAGGTGGCCAAAGTATTGGAACTTCAGCTTCAGCATCAATCCTTCCAATGAATATTCAGGACTGACTTCCTGAAGGATGGACTGGTTGGATCTCCTTGCAGTCCAAGGGACTCTCAAGAGTTTTCTCCAACACCATAGTTCAAAAGAATCAAATCTATGGCGCTGAGCTTTCTTTACAGTCCAGCTCCCACATCCATACATGACTACTGGAAAAAACATAGCTTTGACTAGACAGGCCTTTGTTGGCAAAGTAATGTCTCTGTTTTATCATGCTGTCTAGGTTTGTCATAGCTTTTCTTCCAAAGAGAAATGTGTTTTAATTTCATGGCTGCAGTCACCATCTGCAGTGATTTTGGAGACCCCAAAATAAGGGCTGTTACTATTTCCATTGTTTCCCCAACTGTTTGCCATGAAGTGATGGAACCGGATGCCATGATCTTAGCTTTCTGAATGTTGAGCTTTAAGCTGACTTTTCCACTCTCTGCTTTCACATTCATCAAGATGGTCTTTAGTTCTTGGATATCTACCATAAGGGTGATGTCATCTGCATATATGGGGTTATTGACATTTCTCTAGCCAATCTTGATTCCTGATTGTGCTTCATCAACCCTGGCATTTTGCATGATACACACTGCATATAAGTTAAATAAGTGAAAGTGAAGTCACTCAGACATGTCCGACTCTTTTTGACCCCATGGACTGTAGCCTACCAGGCTCCTCTGTCCATGGGATTTTCCAGGCCATAATACTGGAGCAGATTGCCATTTCCTTCTCCAGGGGATCTTCCTGACCCAGTTGAATAAGTAGTGTGATAATATACAACCTTGAAGTACTCCTTTCCCTATTTGGAACCAGTCCATTGTTCCATGTCCAGTTCTAACAGTTGTTTCTTGATCTGCATACAGATTTCTCAGGGGGCAGGTAAGGTGGTCTGGTAGTCCAGCTCCTTAAGAATTTTCCAAGGTTTGTTGCGATCCACACAGTCAAAGGCTTTGGCATAATCAACAAAGCAGAAGTAGATGCTTTCCTGGAACTCTCTTGCTTATTCAATGATTCAAGGAATGATGGTGATTTGATTTCTGGTGCCTCTGACTTTTCTAAATCTAACTTGAACATCTGGAAGTTCTCAGCTCACATACTTTCAAAGCCTGACTAGGAGAATTTTGAGCATTATTTTGCTGTGTAAGATGAGTGCAATTGTGTCGTAGTTTAAACATTTTCTTGCATTGCTTTTACTTGGAATTGGAATGAAAACTGAAATTTTCTAGTTCTGTGGCCTCTGCTGAATCAAAGCCTGACTAGGAGAATTTTGAGCATTATTTTGCTGTGTAAGATGAGTGCAATTGTGTCGTAGTTTAAACATTTTCTTGCATTGCTTTTACTTGGAATTGGAATGAAAACTGAAATTTTCTAGTTCTGTGGCCTCTGCTGAATTTTCCAAATTTGCTGGCATTTTGAGTGCAGCACTTTCACAGCATCATCTTTTAGAATTTGAAATAGCTCAACTGGAATTCCATCACCTCCAGTAGCTTTGTTCATAATGACACTTCCTAAGGCACAATGGACATCACAATTCTGGATGTCTAGCTCTAGGTGAATGATCATAATATCATGGTTATCTGGGTCATGAAGATGTTTTTTGTATAGTTCTGTGTATTCTTGCTGTTGTGCCCGAAAGTCCAAATCCCAAGACCGACAAGAACAAGACCTCCACGACAATGCAAAAGGCAAAAAGGGAAATTTATTTCTGACTCGAGTCGGACCCCTGCCACAGACCTCTGGGTTCCAGCAGTATTTATAGGATTATAGGCAGCTGGCAAACTTAGATTGGTTGCACAGGTTACTCCTTAACTGCTGATTGGTCAGTTCTTTCGCGGGCGCAGGCTTTCCTGAAGAATTTCCATCTTTATCTCTATAGGCTACCTCTAGGCTACTAGGCTTACAATAATTGGCTAAGCAGTGCACGCGCGAATTTTAAACCTGGCACAACACTTGCCACTTCTTAATATCTTCTGTTCTTTTAGGTTGATAGCATTTCTGTCTTTTATTGTGCCCATCTTTGCAGGAAATATGCCCTTGGTATCTCTACATTTCTTGAAGAGATCTCTAGTCTTTCCCATTCTATTGTTTTCTTCTATTTCTTTGCATTGATCTCTGAGGAAGACTTTCTTATCTCTCCTTTCTATACTTTGGAGCTCTGCATTCAAATGAGTTTATCCTTCCTTTTCTACTTTCCCTTTAGCTTTTCTTCTTTTCTCAGCTATTTTAAGGCCTCTTTCAGACAAGCATTTTGACTTTTCATGTTTCCTTATCTTGGGAATGGTCTTAATCACTGCCTCTTGTATAATGTCATGAGCCTCTGACCATAGTTCTGCAGGAGCTCTGTCTATGAGATCTAATCTCTTGAATCTATTCCTCACTTCCATTGTATGATTGTAAGGGATTTAATTTAGGTCTTACCTAAATTATCTATTGGTTTTCCCTACTTTCTTCAAGTTAAGTCTGAATTTGACAATAGGGAGTTCATGATCTGAGCCATAGTCAACTCATGTTCTTGTATTTGCTGACTTACAGAGCTTCTCCATCTTTGTCTGCAAAGAATATAATCAGTCTGATTTCAGTACTGACAA
The DNA here is from genome assembly GCA_006408695.1 of Aepyceros melampus. Lineage (NCBI taxonomy): Eukaryota > Metazoa > Chordata > Mammalia > Artiodactyla > Bovidae > Aepyceros > Aepyceros melampus. The sequence goes on from SJXQ01004484.1 coordinate 143,430, forward strand.
TCTAGTAATATCCACATGTAGAGTCTTCTCTTGTGTTGTTGGAAGAGGGTATTTGCTATGACCAGTGCATTCTCTTGGAAAAACTCTGTTAGCCTTTGCCCTGCTTTATTTTGTACATCAAAGCCAAATTTGCCTGTTATTCCAGGTATCTTTGATGTCCTACTTTTGCATTCCAGTGCCCTATAATGAAAAGGACATCATTTTTGGGTGTTAGTTCTAGAAGGTATTGTAGGTCTTCATAGAACCATTCAACTTCAGCTTCCTCATCATTACTGTTTGGGGCATAGACTTGGATTACTGTGATATATATTGGGTTGCCTTAGAAATGAACAGAGATCTTTCTGTCATTTTTGATATTGCACCCCAGTATTGCATTTTGGACTCTTTTCTTGACTATGATGGCTACTCTACTTCTAAGGGATTCTTACCCACAGTAGTAGATATAATGGCTATCTGAGTTAAATTTGCCAATTCCAGTCCATTTTAGTTCACTGACTCCTAAAATGTCAATGTTCATTCTTGCCATCTCCTTCTTGACCACTTCCAATTTTCCTTGATTCGTAGACCCAACATTCCAGGTTACTTTGCAATAATGTTCTTTACAGCATTGCACTTTACTTCCATCACCAGTCACATCCACAACTGGGTGCTGTTTTCTCTTTGGCTCCGTCTCTTCATTTTTTCTGGTATTATTTCTCCACTCTTTTCCAATAGCATATTAGGCATCTATCTACCTGGGGAATTCATCTTTCAGTGTTATATCTTTTTGTCTTTTTCATACTGTTTGTGCAGTTCTCAAGGCAACTATACTGAAGTGGCTTGTCATTCCTTCTCCAGTGGACCACGTTTTCTCAGAATTCTCCACCATGACCTGGCTGTCTTGGGTAGCCCTACACAGCATGGCTCATAGTTTCATTGACTTAGATAAGGATGTGGTCCATATGGTCAGTTTGATTAGTTTTCTGTAATTCTGGTTTTAATTCTGTCAGCCCTCTGAGGAATAATGCTGTCAGGTTTATGAAAGCTTCCTGATGAGAGAGACTGACTGTGGAGGAAAGTGGGTCTTGTTCTGATGGGTGGGGTCATGCTCAGTAAATCTTAATCTTATTTTCTGTTGATGGACAGGGCTGTGTTCCCTCCTTGTTGTTTGACCTGATACCACTATGGTGGAGGAATGAAGACAATGGTGACATTCTTCAAAAGGTCCCAGGCATGCATTTTATCACTCAGTGCACCCTATCCTGTAGCGGGCCACTGCCAACCTGCATTTCCACTGGAGATTCCTGGACACTCACTGACAGGTCTGGGTCAGTCTCTTATGGGGTCACTGCTCCTTCTGGGTCCGGTACAGATAAGATTTTGTTTGTGCCCTCCAAGAATCTGTTTCCCCAGTCCTGTGTAAGTTCTGAAATCAAATGCCACTGGCTTCCAAAGTCAAATTCCCTGCAGCTCCTCAGTCCTCTTGTCAGATCCCCAGATTGGGAAATCTGCTGTGGGTCTTAGAACTTTATCAACAGTGCAAGAATTTATTTGGTATAATTGTTCTGCAGTTTGTGGGTTGTCTGTTCAGTGTCTCTATGGTGGGATTAATGGCGACCTCCTCCAAGAGGGCTTATACCACACCCAGGTCTGCTGCACCCAGAGCCTCTGCCCCTGTGGCAGGCCACTGCTGATCCATACCTCCGCAGGAGACACTCGAAAACTCAAAGGCAGGTCTGGCTCAGTCTCTGTTTGGTCTGATGTGAAAAAGGTTTTGTTTGAGCCCTCTGAGTGTCACTGGTGGATATGGGGTTTGATTCTAAATACAATTTCACCCCTCCTACCATCTTGCTGTGGCGTCTCCTTTTCCCTTGGACGTGGGGTATAATTTTGGTGGAATCCAACATTCTCCTGTTGATGGTTGTTCAGCTGTGAGCATAATTTTGGAATTGTTGAAAGAGAAGATAAACACATGTCCTTCTACTCTGCCATTTTGATCCTCATGAAAAAATATTTGTATACTTTTGTATACATACAAAAATCATTCTATATTGTTTGTAAAAATTATTGGTTCAATAATTACAAGTCCAAAGAGAAGCATTGAACTAAATAGAAGCATAACTAAATAGAACACAGTAGTTTGAAAAGTCTTTGTTTTTATTAAACTCTTTGCACAGTATTTTTAGTAGAACTCTTGGTCACTGCAAATATTCTGCGATGATTTAATTTAACCTGTAATTATTTTTATATTTGCTATCATTACTTTGATTGCAATAGATCAGATAAAATAAATCTACTGGCAGCCCCTCAGCAAGGAAAAGTCTCCATAAGTGTTCTAGTGACTGTGTATTATTTTTTTTTAACAGCATATTTTTGGTTAATTCACAATCTAGCTACAAAACATGTGTGTATTATTGTCATAAATATGGAACATGGTAAAGATTAATCAAAACAGAAACAATAGGCTCAGTTCACTTCAGTCTCTCACTCATGTCCAACTCTTTGCAACCCCATGGACTGCAGCATGCCAGGCCTCCCTTTCATCACCAATTCCTGGAGTCCACCAAAACTCGTGTCCATTGAGTCAGTGATGCCATCCAACCATCTCATCCTCTATCAAACCCTGTCCTTCCACCTTCAATGTTTCCCAGCATCAAGGTCTTTTCCAGTGAGTCAGTTCTTCTCATCAGGTGGCCAAAGTATTGGCACTTCAGCTTCAACATCAGTCCCTCCAATGAATATTCAGGACTGATTTTCCTTAAGATGGACTGGTTGGGTCTCCTTGCAACCCAAGGGACTCTCAGGAGTCTTCTCCAACACCACAGTCCAAAAGCAACAATTCTTTGGCACTCAGCTTTCTTTATAGTTCAACTGTAACATCCACACATGACCACTGGAAAATACATAGCCTTGACTAAACGGACCTTTGTTGGCAAAGTAATGTCTCTGCTTTTTAATATGCTGTCTAGTTTTGTCATAACTTTTCTTCCAAGGAGTGTCTTTTAATTGCATAGTTGCAGTCACCATCTGCAGTGATTTTGGAGCCCCCAAAAATAAAGTCTGCCACTGTTTCTTTGCCTATTTGCCATGAAGTGATGAGACTAGATGCCATGATCTTAGTTTTCTGAATGTTGAGTTTAAGCCAACTTTTTCACTCTCCTCTTTCACTTTCATCAAGATTTTCTTTAGTTTTTTTTTTTTTTTTTTTTTGCTTACTGCCATAAGGTTAGTATCATCTCTTATCTGAGGTTATTAACATTTTTCTCAGCAATCTTGAATCCAACTTGTGCTTCATCCAGCCCAGCGTTTCCCATGATGTACTCTGCAAATAAGCTAAATAATAAGGATGACACTATACAGCCTTGACATACTCCTTTTCCTATTTGGAACCAGTCTGTTTTTCCATGTCTAGTTCTAACTGTTGCTTCCTGGGTTGCTTCCAGGTTAGCTTAAAGAAGAAACAGTGATATATAATTAATATCAAGAATAGCACAAAATAAAAACAACTCTGATGGTGAACAGATAATGAAAATTACTGCAGAAAAATGTAGATTTCCCATTTATCTATAGGAGACAATTACATATGTGGAATTTGTAAAAGCCTGATTTCTTAGTAGAATGCCAAATTCAAATTTTCATGAGTGTCTGCTAACATTCCACATTTAATTTATGAGTTACAAGTTGAATTATGCATTAATAACTCAGTAATTTATTTATAAATAACTTTTGTTATTGACATTCAGAAGACAAGAGATTATAAAACAAGATAATAAAACAAGAGATTGTAAAATTGAGTAACTTTAATCTATGAAGAAGCTAGTATTTATATATATATATATGTAAATATACACTATTTTTACATATAAATTTGAGACCCAAACCAAGCCAAGGTCCAAACTTCAGTGCCAAGACATAGCATGCATTCATATAAGATCAGGCTAGTCTTTGATAGTTGAGTGGAATTCCCAACTATCTGGAAGTAACAATCAAAAGATACTGAATGAATTTCTTGATTTAGAATCTTTCACCCCATGGGCTTAAGTCAGTTTCTAAAACTACCTTGTCATTTATTTCTTCAGTCTATTGCCAAAATTTCTGTTTCAAATGGAAACTTTAATTTCAGTACCTATCTAGATAGATACTGTTTATTTATTTATTTATTTATTTTACTTTACATTATTGGTTTTGCCATACATTGACATGAATCTGTCTCGGGTGTACATGAGTTCCCAATCCTGAACCCCCGCCCCCCGCACCCCCTCACCTCCCACCTCATATCAACTCTCTGGATCATCCCCGTGCACCAATCCCAAGCATCCTGTATCCTGTATCAAATATAGACTGGCGATTCATTTCTTACATGATAGTATACATGTTTCAGTGCCATTGTTCCAAATCATCCCATCCTCTCCCTCTCCCTCAGAGTCCAAAAGTCTGTTCCATTCATCTGTGTCTCTTTTGCTGTCTCGCATACAGGGTTACCATTACCATGTTTCTAAATTCCATATATATGTGTTAGTATACTGTATTGATGTTTTTCTTTCTGTCTACTTCACTGTTTATTTTTATTTAAACAATTTAAACTTTTTTGATTATTAATTCAGGAACTTATTATATTCTCAAAAAAAGGTAAAGTGGAAAGAATGTAAAGCAAAGTAAACTTAGTTAGGAAATAGATTTGAGGTTTGAATACTGTTTTGCAAATTCATTATTCTAAAATGAAAAGTTTGGGTCTTCTGAATCTGTTTTCTCACATTAAAAAATTAAAATATTCTCACCTCAAATGTTTTTAAAATTTTATTTTGTCATTAAACAAAATATGTGACTATTCAGAAAATATTGGCTCTCTTTGTTGCCTCTATATGTCACTTAATTGTGAGGAAGTAAAACATAAAAAGGACATTTTGATGAGAAGTTAGTATAATGACTAATAGAAGTCCACCATCTTTAAACTGAAGAATCTTTATAAACTAGGAGCAGTTATGTGGGCATTAAATGCATTTGGAGAGTTAAATAAAAGAACTATTAGTACCAAACATGCTCAAAGAGATTTTGGTCTTCTGGAGAATATTTTAGAAACATTTTTAAATGATCACATATGAATGGAAGTTCCTGTGAATTAACTCCTCCTCCTAAATTGAAATATATTTACAGAAAGTTCAGAGTATCTATGTAATTAGCCTTCAGATTAGAAAATATAATATTACTTGTAAAAGACCCTACTCAAGCCTCTCCCCTCTTTTTATATTATGTGTGTGTTTTAAGACTTCAGGGCCACCCTGTATACAGCTTAGGTCAAGGGTATTAATTGTGCTGTTCAGATATTTTATATCTTCACTGATATTTTATCTGCTTATTCTATCAGTTACAGAGAAAAGCATATTTTTAAAATCTCCTTTATGACAGTAGATTGCTACATTTCTATTTTGTTATACCAATAGTTGATTTATACTTTCTGAACAGATATTTTGGAAGTTTGCAAATTTAGATTTATTATATACTTATTTAGATTGATGATTTTACATTAGAATAGTCTTCTTTATCTCTACTAATACTTTTCTTTTAAAGTCTTATTAGTTTGGTTATACCACCTTTCATAAAGGTAGCATTTTCTTAGTCTTTTTCCATTATTTAAATTTTATTTTTTAAGTTTTAACTGTCTGTCTGTCTAGGTAGATAGATAGCTACCTAACTATATATTTAAGAGTACTCTTTGGCAATATAGCTTTGCTCTACATTATTACAAACTTAGTATTTCATTTAAAGTATTTAGCTTGTTTATATACTATAATCATCATAGAATTGAACTTGATAATTTCTCTTGACCTGTCAGAGTTTTGTTTTGTTTTGTTGTTTTAATTCCCTGAAAGTCAAAGAGAGAGATTTCAGAGAAAGCAATCTTATTGATACTTTGATCTTGGACTTCTAGACTGAGACATTTTGAGAAAATAAAATTTTTGATATTTAAGCCATGTGTGTAATATTTTATGGCAGCCATAAAAAGCTAATACAGATGACATTCCTTGTCTTTGATAGATTTCCTTTTTTTTTTTCTTTTCTTTTCTTTTGTTCTTCTTTTGAGACGTTACTCATCACTATCATTGTTGTTCCATTCAAGGTAGATATCTCATTTCTCTGCCTGTTTTCTAAGATTTTAAGAAATCTGTCTCTACTTCTTACTGTTTTAGTAGCAGATCATGAAATACAGTCCCATCATTTCATGGCAAATAGATGGGAAAAAAAAAAAAACAGAAACAGTGACAGACTCTATTTTCTAGGGCTCCAAAATCACTGCAGATGGAGACTGCAGCCACAAAATTGAAAGACGCTTGCTCCATGGAAGGAAAGCTATGACAAACCTACACAGCATTAAAAAGCAGAGATGTTACTTAGCTGACAAAGGTTCATAATAGCACCCCACTCCAGTAATCTTGCCTGGAAAATCCCATGGGCAGAGGAGCCTGGTGGGCCACAGTCCATGAGGTCGCTAAGAGTCGGACACGACTGAGCGACTTCACTTTCACTTTTCACTTTCATGCACTGGAGAAGGAGATGACAACCCACTCCAGTGTTCTTGCCTGGAGAATCCCAGGATGGAGGAGCCTGGTGGGCTGCCATCTCTGGGGTCTCACAAAGTCGGACACGACTAAAGCGACTTAGCAGAGCAGCAGGTGGTTTTTCAAGTAGTCATATATGGTTGGCAGAGTTGAACCATATAGAAGGCTGAGCACTGAAGACGATGCTTTTGAGCTATGGTGTTGGCGAAGACTCTTGAGAGTCCCTTGGACTGCAAGGAGATCAAATCAGTCAACTTTAAAGGAAATCAACCCTGAATATTCGTTGGAAACACTGATGCTGAAGCTAAAGCTCCAATAATTTGGCCACCTGATGTGAAGAGCTGACTCATTAGAAAATACACTGTTGATGGGAAAGATTTAAGGCAGGAGGAGAAGGGAACAGAGGATGAGATGATTGGATGACATCACCAACTCATTGGACATGACTGAGAAAGTTCCAGGAGAACGGACAGGGATGCCTGGTGTGCTGTCGTCCATGGGGTTGCAAAAAAGATGGACATGACTGAGCAAGTGAACAACAACAAAATACCTATTTTAGTTTTATTTATATCTATGTATAGCTTTCTTTGAGTTTCCTAAACTTCCTGGGTTATTTGGCTAACCTCTTTTAAAAGCTATGGAAATTTTTCAACTATTATTTCTTCAAATATTTTTGTTGTCTATTCATCATCTTTACTCTCCTTCTGGAGTCTCACTTGAGTGATCATTAGCTCATCTGAGAGTATTCCACATGGCTTTAATTCTTTGTTGCTCTTTTTATTTTATTTTTCTCCTTTGCTTTAATGTGGATTTTTTTTTTCAATAATATGTCTTTGAGTTCAATATTTTTCTTTTATTCCTTTGTATTTTTCCTTTGCTCAACCTACTATTTAACACATGTGTTGCCTTCTTAGTATCAGATATCATGGAGACGTTTGCTTTCAAATTTGATTTAATATCTTGTTATATATTTTGTCAGTTCTTTGATGAAATTCTCCATATGCTCATTTTTATTCAACTTTTCCCCTAATACTTTAACATAACAATTACAGTTACTTAAATATCTTGATGTATATCAGCCACTAAATCTGGTCAAACTCTTTGCAACACCGTGGACTATAGCACACCAAGCATCCCTATCCTTCACTATCTCCTGGAGTTTGCTGAAACTCATGTTCATGATGATGCCACCAAAACACCATTCTCTGTCACCATCTCTCCTCCTGCCCCCAATCTTTCACAGAATTAGGTTCTTTTCCAGTGAGTCAACTCTTCCCATCAAGTGGCCAAACTATTGGAGCTTCAGCATCAGTCTTTCCCATGAATATTCAGGTTGACTTTCTATAGGATTGACTGGTTTCACCCCCTTGCTGTCCAAGGGACACTCATGAGTCTTCTCTAGCATCATAGTTTGAAAATATCAATTCTTTAGTACCTAATCTTCTTTATGGTCCAACTCTCCCATCCATACATAAGTACTGGAAACACCATAGCTTTGACTATATGGAACTTTGTCAGCAAAGTGATGTCTCTGCTATCTAATATACTGCCTAGATTTATCATAGCTTTTCATCCAAGGAGGAAGCATCTTTTAATCTCCTAGCTGCAATCACTGTCCACAGTGATTTTGGAGGCTAAGAAAAGAAAATGTGTCATTGCTTCACTTTTCCCCCTCTTTCCCTTTTTATTTGCATGAAGTGATGGGACTGGGTTCCATGATTTCAGTTTATTGAATATTGAGTTTATGTTACCTTTTTCAGTCTCCCCTTTCACCCTCATCAAGAGGTTCTTTAGTTTCTCTTCAATTCCTTCCATTAAAGCATATCTGCATATCTGAGGTTGTTAAGAGTTCTCCTAGCAATCTGTTTCCATTCTGTGATTCATCTACCTTGGCATATCTCACGATGTACTCTGTATATATGTTAAAAAATCAGGATGACAATATACCATATACAGTATACTCCTTTTAAGTATGATTTTGAACCAGTCCATTGCTCCATGTCCTGTTCTGTTTCTTGACGTGCACACATGTTTCTCAGGAGGCAGGTAACGTGGTCTGGTATTCCATTCTCTTTAAGAATTTCAAAAGTTTGTTGTGATTCACATAGACAAAGGTTTTAGCATAGTCAATAAAGCAGAAGCAGACATTTTTCTGGAGCTCTCTTGCTTTTTCAATGATCCAGTGGATATTGGCAATTTGATCTCTGGTTCCTGTGCCTTTTCTAAATTCACCTTATAAATCTGGAAGTTCTCAGTTCATTTATTACTGAAGCCTAGCTTGCAGGATTTTTGAGCACTTCCTTGCAGGCATGTGAGATAAGAATTTTATGGTAGTTATAACATTCTTTGGCATTGCCTCTCTTTGAGAATGGAAGGGAAACTGGCATGTTCCAGTCCTGTGGCCATTGTTTAATTTTCCAAATTTGCTGGCATACTGAGCATAGCACTTTCACAGCAACATCCTTTAGGATACTGAGTAGCTCAACTGGAATTCCTTCACCCCCACTAGCTTTGTTCATAGTAATGCTTCCTAAGGCCCATTTGACTACATACTCCAGGATATCTGACCCTAGGTAAGTGAGGACACCACAGTGGCTATCTGGATCAAGATCAAGTTCAGTAGCTCAGCCATAACTGACTTTGCAACACCATGGACTGCAGCGTGCCAGACTTCCCTGTCCATTACCAACTTCTGGAGCTTCTTCAAACTCAGTTCCATCAAGTCAATGATACCATCCAACCATCCCATCCTCTGTCATCACCTTCTCTTCCTACTTTCAATCTTTCCTAGCATCAGAGTCTTTTCCAAAGAAGCAGTTCTTCACATCAAGTGGCCAAATTACTGGAGCTTCAGCTTAGCATCAGTCCTTCCAATTAATATTCAGAACTGATTTTATTAAGAATTGACTGGGTTGATCTCCTTGCAGTCCAAGGGACTCTCAAGAGTATTCTCCAACACCACAGTTCAAAAGCATCAATTCTTTGGTGTTCAGCCTATGTTATAGTCCAGCTCGAACATACATACAAGACAATAGGAAAAAGCATAACTTTTACTATATGGACATTTGTCAGCAAAGAAATGTCTCTACCTTTAATGTCTCTGTGGAAAAGGTCAGTTTTCAATCCAATCCCAAAGAAAGGCAATGCCAAAAAAATGTTCAAACTACTACAAAATTGCACTCATCTCACATTCTACAAAAGTAATGCTCAAAATTCTCCATGCCAGGCTTCAACAGTACATGAACTGTAAACTTTCAGGTGTTCAAGCCGGATTTAGAAAAGACAGAGGAACCAAAGGTCAAAGATCAAATTTCCATAAGCAAGGTGACGGAGCTCCCTCCCTACCTCCTGTTTCTTTTTTCGTCTTTTGTGTTTTTCCTACCTGTTTTTGAAGACAATGTTCTACTTTTCTGGATGCCTGATGTCCTCTGCTCGCATTCAGAAGTTGCCCTGTAGAATTTGCTCAGCGTTGAGATGTTCTTTTGATGAATTTGTGCAGGAGAAAGTGGTCTCTCAAGACAGCTTTCAGAATGGGAGAAAATAATAGCAAATGAAGAAACTGACAAAGAATTAATCTCAAAAATATGCAAGCAACTCCTGCAGCTTAATTCCAGAAAAATAAATGACCCAATCAAAAAATAGGACAAAGAACTAAACACACATTTCTCCAAAGAAGACATACAGATGGCTAACCAAAAAATGAAAAGATTCTCAACATCACTCATTATCAGAGAAATGCAAATCAAAACCATAATGAGGTACCATTTCACGTCAGTCAGAATGGCTATGATCCAAAAATCTACAAGTAATAAATGCTGGAGAGGGTGTGGAGAAAAGGGAACCCTCCTACACTGTTGGTGGCAATGCAAACTAGTACAGCCACTATGGAGAACAGTGTGGAAATTCCTTAAAAAACTGGAAATAGAACTGCCTTATGACCCAGCAATGCCACTGTTGGGCATACACACCAAGGAAACCAGAATTTAGAGAGACACGTGTACCCCAGTGTTCATTACAGCACTGTTTATAATAGCCAGCACATGGAAGCAACCTAAATGTCCATCAGCAGATGAATGAATAGGAAAGCTGTGGTACATATACACAATAGAGTATTACTCAGCCTTAAAAAGAAGACATTTGAATCAGTTCTAATGAGGTGGATGAAACTGGAGTCGATTATACAGAGTGAAGTAAGTCAGAAAGAAAAATGCCAATACAGTATATGAAGCATATATATGGAATTTAGAAAGATGGTAATGATAACCCTGTATGCGAGACAGAAAAAAAGACACAGATGTATAGAACAGTCTTTTGGAATCTGTGGGAGAGGGCAAGGGTGCGATGATTTGGGAGAATGGCATTGAAAAATATATAATATCATATGTGAAATGAATTGCCAATCCAGGTTTGATGCATGATACAGGATGCTCGGGTCTGGTGCACTGGGATGACCCAGAGAGATGGTATGGCGAGGGAGGTGGGAGGGCGGTTCAGGATGGGGAACATGTGTACACCTGTGGTGGATTCATGTTGATGTATGGCAAAACCAATATAATATTGTAAAGTTAAAAAAAAATCAAATTTCCAACATCTGTTGCATCATCAAAAATGCAAAAGAGTTCCAGGAAATCATCTGCTGCTGCTGCTGCTAAGTCGCTTCAGTCGTGACCGACTCTGTGTGACCCCATAGACGGCAGCCCACCAGGCTCTGCCATCCCTGAGATTCTCCAGGCAAGAACACTGGAGTGGGCTGCCATTTCTTTCTCCAGTGCATGAAAGGGAAAAGGGAAAGTGAAGTCGCTCAGTCGTATCCGACTCTTCGCGACCCCATGGACGGCAGCCCACCAGGCTCCTCTGTCCATGGGATTCTCCAGGCAAGAGTACTGGAGTGGGGTGCCATTGCCTTCTCCGGGAAATCATCTACTTCTGCTTTATTGATTATGCCAAAGCCAAAGCCTTTGACTGTGTGGATCACAACACACTGTGGAAAATTCTTAAAGAGATGGAAATACCAGACCAACTTACCTGCCTCCTGATATATCTGTATGCAGATCAAAAAGCAATATTTAGAACCAGACATGGAACAACAGAATGGTTCCAAACTGGGAAGAGACTGTATGTCAAGACTGTATATTGCACCCTGCTTTTTAACTTATATGCAGAGTACATCATGCAGAATGAAGGTTGGATTAAGCTGGAATCAATATTGAATATCAATAACCTCAGATACACAGGTGACACCACTCTTATGGAAGAAAGTGAAGAAGAGGCTCTTGATAGAAATGAAAAATGAGAGTGAAAAATTTGGCTTAAATTTCAACATTCAGAAAACAAAGATCATGGCTTCTTGTCCCATCCACTTCCTTGCAAATAGATGGGGAAACAACGGAAACAGTGAGAGACTTTTTTTGGTTGTTGTTTGTTTGTTTGTTTGTGTTTGTTTGTTTGCTTTTATGGACTCTAAAATCAGTGCAGATGATGATTGCAGCCATTAAATTAAAAGACACTGGTTCCTTGGAAAATAAGGTAAGAGCAACCTAGAAAAAGTTTGCTAGCATGTGAGATGAGTGCAATTGTGTGGTATTTAGAGCATTCTTTGGCATTGTCTTTCTTTGGGACTGGAATAAAAACTGACTTTTTCCATACCTGTGGTCACTGCTGAGTTTTCTAAATTTGCTGGCATATTGAGTGCAGCACTTTCACAGCATCATCTTTTAGGATTTGAAATAGCTCAACTGGAATGCCATCACCTCCACTACCTTTGTAGTGATGCTTCTTAAGGCCCACTTGACTTTGCCTTCCAGGATCTCTGGCTCTAGTTGAGTGATCATACCATCATGGTTACCTGGGTCATGAAGATCTTTTTTGTAGAGTTCTTTGTATTTTTGCCACTTCTTCTTAATATTTTCTGCTTCTGTTAAGTTCATAGCATTTCTGCGCTTTATTGTGCCTGTATTTGCATGATATGTACCCTTAGTATCTCTAATTTTCTTGAAGAGAGCTCTAATCTTTCCATTCTATTTTTTCCTCTATTTCTTTGCATTGATCACTGATTAGCCTTCCTTGCTGTTCTTTGGAACTCTGCATTCATATGGGTATATCTTTCCTTTTCTCCTTTGCCTTTTGCTTTCTTCTTTTCTCAGCTATTTGTAAGGCCTCTTCAGACAACATTTTGCCATTTTGCATTTCTCTTTCTTGGGGATGGTTTTATCACTGCCTCCTGAACAATGTCATGAACCTCTGTCCTTAGTTCTTCAGGCACTCTGTCTATCAGATCTAATATCTTGAATCTATTCATCACTTCCACTGTATAATAATAAGGGATTTGATTTAGCAAGGTCTTAAGACTCCCTTGGACTGCAAGGAGATTCAATCAGTCCATCCTAAAGGAATTCAATCCTGAATATTCTTTGGAAGGACTGATGCTGAAGCTGAAACTCCAATAGTTTGGTGATGTGATGTGAAGAACAACTCATTTGAAAAGACCCTGATGCTGGGAGAAGGGGACAACAGAGGATGAGATTGGTTGGATGGCATCACCGACTTAATGGACATAAGTCTGTGTAAACTCCATGAGCTGGTGATGGACAGGGAGTCCTGGTGTGCTGCAATCCATGGGGTCACAAAGAGTTGGACATGACTGAGAGATAGAACTGAACTGAATTCTATAGTGGTTTTCCCTACTTTCTTCAATTTATGTCTTCATTTTGCAATAAGAAGTTCATTATCTGAGCCACAGTCAGCTCTTGGTCTTATTTTTGCTACTGTATAGAGTTTCTCCATCTTTGTCTGCAATGAATAAAATCAATCTGATTTCAGTATTGACTATCTGGTGATGCCCATGTGTAGAGTCATCCTTTGTGTTGTTGGAAGATGGTGTTTGCTATGACCTGTGCATTCTTGGCAAAACTCTGTTAGCCTTTGCTCTGATTCATTTTGTACACCAAGGCCAAATTGGCCTGCTATTCCAGGTATCTCTTGACTTCCTTCTTTGGTATTCTAGTCCCCTCTATTGAACAGGACACCTTTTGGGGTGTTATTTCTAGAAGGTCTTTGAGGTCTTCATAGAACCCTTCAACTTCAGCTTCTTTAGCATTACTAGTCAGAGAATAGACTTGGATTATTGTGATATCAAATGGTTTTCCTTGGAAACAAACAGAGGTCATTTTGTCATTTTTGAGACTGAACCAAGTACTTCATTTCAGACTCTTTTGTTGACTATGAGGGCTAAGGCATTTTTCTCCCCAAAGGATTCTTGCCCACAGTAGTAGATATAATGGCCTTCTGAATTAAATCGCCCATTGCAGTCCATTTTAGTTCACTGATTCCTTCATTGTCGATGTTCACTCTTGCCATCTCCTGTTTGACCGTCACCAATTTAACTTAATTCATGGACCTTAATGATTCTGGGTCCTTAAGACTTTTTGTTTGTTTGTTTTGTTTTGGTATAATCCTTCTGTGAATTATTGTCAACTCTTCTTAATATCTTCTGCTTCAAGTTCCCTACCACTTCTGTCCTTTATTGTGGCTATCTTTGCATGAAATCATCTGTTGATATCTCCAGTTTTCTTGTGAGATCTGTAATCTTTCCCATTCTATTGTTTTCCTCTATTTCTTAGCACTGTCTGGAACTCTGAATTCATGTTGGTATATATTTCCTTTTTTCTTTTGCCTTTCACTTCTCTCCTTTCCTCAGCTATTTTTCAGCTCCAGGTTTTGGTGGTTTTTTTTTTTTTTTTGGTTTTTGTTTGTTTGTTTGTTTGATTATATAGAATTTCTCCATCTTCGACTGCAAAGAATATAATCAACCTGATTTCAGTATTGACCATCTTCTGATGTCCATGTGTAGAGTTGTCTCTTGTGTTGTTGGAAGAATCTGTTTGCTATTACCTGTGTATTCTCTTGGCAAAACACTTTTAGCCTTTTTCATGTTTTATTTTGTAGTTCGAGGCAAAACTCGTCTTTTACTCCAGGTATCTCTTGACTTCCTACTTTTTTTCTTAAATTTATTGCCTACTAACTCCAATGTTTGTACCACTTGTAGATCTGTATCTATTTTCCTGTCCTCTCAGTTATTGGTTATATATTATTCTCTTTCACATGTCTAGTGACTTTTTTTTTTTTTAATGTGGGGAATATATGTGGTATGTAAACCAAAACTGTACTGCCTTCCTCTTTTCCTCTAGTTCTCAGATAGTTAATTTGAGTTAGGATGAGACAAGATTTCTATAAAACTAAGTTTATCTCTGGTTTTCTTCTAGGATATGACCATCCTAGGTCTCTAGGATTGTAGCCCAGCAGTCTCTACCTTGTTACCACTAAAATAAAATAATTATTCTAGGTCTAGATCTTTTTCTCAGATGTTTCATTTCAATATCTCAGGGAGTTCTCAGCAATCTCTATCTTCTGAGTCCTTAAAAAACTTGTGGGAGGTCTAGCTTTTACTTAGACAGTTCTCCATCCAACTCTCCATTTTGTTCCCATAAAACTTCAGAATTTGGCAACTATCTTGACAAATGGGTCAACAGTTTTCTTGAGAAAGTTCTAAGTTAATGAAGTACCACAAGTTTTTAGGGCACCACAAGTTTTTAGGGATATATTTACTAAT
This sequence comes from Aepyceros melampus, assembly GCA_006408695.1. Lineage (NCBI taxonomy): Eukaryota > Metazoa > Chordata > Mammalia > Artiodactyla > Bovidae > Aepyceros > Aepyceros melampus. The sequence continues at coordinate 158,574 of SJXQ01004484.1, forward strand.
ATATTTTTGAAGTTTTCTCTTCCAAACAGCTTCAAGATCTTGCAATTGTCCAGAAAAGAAGGCCAGCAGTGTGCTTGAGGAAGATTTTATTTTATTTTATTTTATTTTATTTTATTTTATTCTAAGTACTGGAAGACAATAGGAGATTCATTCTGATTTATAGAAGCATTCACTGTCCCATAGGAATCTTGAGTTCAGTAAACATCCTCTAGGGAAAACAGACTGTGTGTTTGAGTTTCCTCATTTTAAACTGGTCACATTAACCACCAACAATCTCTAAAAAGTGTTACTGGTTTCTCTTTCTCCCAGGCAGATCTTTTTCTAACTGAGACCACCCCTAAGTCCCTATCCAATATTGGCAAAAACTCCAGGGAAAAGGTCAGCTCATCATTCCTCCTGGAGATTTCATTCACCTATTACCTATTACTTTCACAGTTCTTTGTTGAATGACAATAGGATTTTTCTCTTAATGAACCAGACTTTTTCTGTGTCACTGGGATCATCAAAGTATCACTTATACACAACAATGAGAAGTGGAAATCATTTTTTAATGAAATCTTTTTTTTTTTTCCCCTTGAGGATTTATTTGCAGCAGTTGATTTTAAGTTTGTGGGAAACACACACACCACACTTTTTTTTTTTTTTAATTTGAGAGTTAAGTAGCTATTTCACAGTTGCCTACAATTATTCATTTTACTTTTTTATTTATTGTCTTTTTACCTTTTTTAGGTCTTTACTTTCAGTCCTCAACTAAGCAGAAATATTTCTGTATGTTAACAATCAATCGACTTAAAACTTTTGACTTATAAACTATTTCCTTCTATCTGAACTGTAAAAAATACCTCTACTTTGAAAATTCTATTCCATATTCTGAAAGTCATATAAATGTTCTGGGGCATATAAATTCAGTTTTCAGATGGAGATAAAGGATACAGTATTCCATTCCTTAATTTAGAGAACTAAATATTTTATAAATTTCTTTCACTACTTTTTTTGTGTGGTTTCTCTAAATTTGACTTGTTCCTAAGCTCCAAGTCAACATTTTTGAGTGCTGCTTAATTTTACCCAAATATCTTAACGTTGCCTTAAACTCTATATTAGTCATATTACATAAATTACATATTACCTTCATTTCCGACCTTGTTTACTTCCCCAAACATTAGCAATATTAGAAGTAACAATAACAACACATTTGCTGATCCTTAACTAGGGCCCCCTTCCCCAAAGCATAGGTTGGATACTGACTTCATCTTTGATTTCTGTCTTCTCTTTCTCCCTGTATTCAGTTATCATGCTGTGGGCATATGAAGTTGCTTCAGTAGTGTCCAACTCTGTGTGACACTATGGACTGTAGCCAGCCAGACTCCGCTGTGCATGGGACTCTCCAGGCAAGATTATTGGAGTGGGTTGCCATGTCGTCCTCTAGGGAATCTTCTCGACCAGGGCTCCAACCCGCATCTCCTCCACCTCCACCTCCTGCATTAAGGTTTCTTCACCACTGCAGCCTTAACCCTGCATCAAGGATTCTTTACCACTGAGCCACCAAGGAAGCCTCATATTCAAACATAGGTGAGAGCTATCCCTCTACTTCTTAACAGCTCCCAGCCTGCTAAAATATTGATTGGGACTTCATTAATATTGGGACTAAGTATTTTACTAGCTATCAACTTATTTTTTAACCTTAGTCTTTCTTCCCCGTCCAAACTTGCAGTCTTCTACCAAATTATGTGTCTGCAGATCATAGTGGATCATGAAAAGAACATTTCTCTCAGTTGGTCTTACTCTGGCTCAAGTCCAAACTATGTCCTCAAAATTTATTTTCCAAAGTGTTTATCTGAGTGTTCCTTTCCCTTCACCTTATGCTCCATCCATTTGAAATTGTGATGTTTCTACTCTGGGCCCCAGGCCTTTCAGTTCAATTCAGTTCAGTTGTTCAGTCATGTCTGACTCTTTGCAAATCCATGGACTGCAGCACGCCAGGCCTCTCTGTCCATCATCAACTCCTGGAGGTCATTCAAACTCACGTCCATAGAGTCAGTGATGCCATCAAGCCATCTCATCCTCTGTCATCTCCTTCTCCTCCCACCACCAATCCCTCCCAGCATTAGGGTTTTTTCCAATGAGTCAGCTCTTTGCATGAGGTGGCCAAAGTATTGGAGTTTCAGCTTCAGCATCAGTCTTTCCAATGAATACTGATCTCCTTTAGGATGGACTGGTTGGATCTCCTTGCAGCCCAAGGGACTCTCAAGAGTCATCCCCAGCGTCAAAGTTCAAAAGTATCAATTCTTCAGTGCTCAGCTTTCTTCACAGTTCAACTCTCACATCCACACATGACCAACTGGAAAAACCATAGCCTTTGACTAGATGGACCTTGGTAGGCAAAGTAATGTTCTGCTTTTTAATATGCTATCTAGGTTGGTCATAACTTTTCTTCCAAGGAGTAAGTGTCTTTTCATTTCATGGCTGCAATCATCATCTGCAGTGATTTTGGAGCCCCCAAAAATAAAGTCTGACACTGTTTCCACTGTTTCTCCATCTATTTACCATGAAGTGATGGGACCAGAAGCTATGATCTTCGTTTTCTGAATGTTAACATTTAAGAACTTTTTCACTCTCCTCTTTTAATTTCATCAAGAGGCTCTTTAGTTCCTCTTCACTTTCTGCCAGGAGGTGGTGTCATCTGCATATCTCAGGTTATTGATAATTTTCCCAGCAATCTTGATTCCAGCTTGTACTTCTTCCAGCCCAGTGTTTCTCATGATGTACTTGGCATAGAAGTTAAACAAGCAGGGCGACAATATACAGCCTTGACGTACTCCGTTTCCTATTTGGAACCAGTCTGTTGTTCCATGTCCAGTTCTAACTGTTGCTTCCTGACCTGCATACAGATTTCTCAAGAGGCAGGTCAGGTGGTCTGGTATTCCCATCTCTTTCAGAATTTTCCACAGTTTATTGTGATCCACACAGTCAAAGGCTTTGGCATAATCAAGAAAGCAGAAATAGATGTTTTTCTGGAACTCTCTTGCTTTTTCCATGATCCAGCGGATGCTGGCCATTTGATCTCTGGTTCCTCTGTCTTTTCTAAAACCATTTCTTTAGGCCACAATATAGATACTCATGTGATCTTGCTACTTGAAGCATTATTCCCACTACCTCCTTATCTAGCTTTCCCTCAGTCACAGATTCTTATTCTACCCAGTTTTCAGTATTTCACTTGAATTCTTCTCTATGTAGTCTTTATGATTTACCCCCTCTGAATCCCTAGAGTTTTAAATTACTATGGTAATTTAGCTGTACTGCTCTGAAAGGACTTATATGGCTGTCCAATAAAAACTTTCTAGCTTATTTTCTATACTAGACCTTAAACATCCAGTGATAAAATAACAAAATTATAAAAATGTTAAATACATCTCTTTTAAAACATTTCACTGGTTGGAAAAAGAACATAAAGGAATTGTGGAAGTTTCAGAAAAGCATTGTATTCATTTGCTGGGGCTATCATAGTAAAGTGCCACAGATTGGTGGCTTAAATGATAGAAATTCATTTTCTCAGAGTTCTGGAAATTGAAGTCCAAATCAAGCTTCTGACAGATTTGTTTATTCTGAGTCCTCATTGCTTGGTTTGCAGATGACCATTTTCTTGCTGTGCCTTCACATGACCTGTGCACCAATCTCTGTTTTCTCTTCCTGGTTTATAAAGGCACCAATCCTGTCAGATGGAAACTCCACTCTTATGACTTCATTTAGAATTAGTTACCTCTTTAAAGGACATGTCTCCAAACACTGCAAACAGTCACTTTCTGAGGTATATTGGGAAGTAGCAGGTTAATTTTGAGTAGACACAGCTCAATCCATAAGAGCTATTAAAAAACATCATATGCAATCTTGTTATAAAAAGATGAGTCTATCCATTATAAGTTTTCTGTATTGAACAGTCTCATATTTGAATTTTGTGTGTAAATCACATGATGCTCTTATACACATTTCATATGGAGATTACAAATTGGAAGAGAACTTTTTTGAGAGCTATTAAAATATTTTGCAAATTGATCTACCGAAATATTCTTATCATTTTATTTTCATGCAAGCAATGAGAAACTGATATTAATTATTACAGTTTTTAACTCTTCTTGGTTAACTGATGAGAAAAATGGTATTTTGCACTAACTTTAACTCATTTACTTAATTTAAAGGCTAACAGATTTATTACGGTAATCCAAGCCTATGCCCCAACCAGTAATGCTGAAGAAGCTGAAGTTTAACAGTTCTATGGAGACGTACAAGACCTTTTAGAACTAACACCCAAAAAAGATGTCTTTTTCATTATAGGGGACTGGAATGCAAAAGTAGGAAGTCAAGAAGCACCTGGAGTAACAGGCAAATTTGGCCTTGAAGTACAGAATGAAGCAGGGCAAAGGCTAATAGAGTTCTGCCAAGAGAACACACTGGTCAAAGCGAAAACCCTCTTACAACACAAGAGAAGACTCTACACATGGACATCATCAGATGGCCAACACTGAAGTCAGATTGATTATATTACTTGCAGCCAAAGATGGAGAAGCTCTATACAGTCAGCAAATTAAAAAAAAAAAAAAAAGGGAACTGACTGTGGCTCAGATCATGAGCTCCTTATTTCCAAATTCAGACTTAAATTGAAGAAAGCAGGGGAAACCGCTAGACCATTCAGGTATGACCTAAATCAAATCCCTTATGATTATACAGTGGAAGTAAGAAATAGATTTAAGGGTCTAGATCTGATGGATAGAGTGCCTGATGAACTATAGACAGAGGTTAGTGACATTGTACAGGAGACAGGGATCAAGACCATCCTGAAGAAAAAGAATTGCAAAAAAAAAAAAAAAAACCAAAATGGCTGTCTGAGGAGGCCTTACAAATAACTGTGAAAAGAACAGAAGCAAAAAGCAAAGGAGAAAAGGAAAGATAAAAGTATTTGAATGCAGAGTTCCAAAGAATAGCAAGGAGAGATAAGAAAGCCTTCCTCAGTGATCAATGCAAAGAAATAGAGGGAAACAATAGAATGGGAAAGACTAGAGATCTCTTAAAGAAAAACAGAGATACCAAGGGAACATTTCATGCAAAATGGACTCAATAAAGGACAGAAATGGTCTGGACCTAACAGAAGTAGAAGATATTAAGAAGAGGTGGCAAGAATACACAGAAAAACTATCCAAAAAAGATCTTCATGACCCAGATAATCATGACGGTGTGATCACTCACCTAGAGCCAGACATCCTGTAATGTGAAGTCAAATGGGCCTTAGAAAGCATCACTACGAACAAAGCTAGTGGAGGTGATGGAATTCCAGTTGAGCTATTTCAAATCCTGAAAGATGATGCTGTAAAAGTGCTGCACTCAATATGCCAGCAAATTTGGAAAATTCAGCAGTGGCCACAGGACTGGAAAAGGTCAGTTTCCGTTCCAATCCCAAAGAAACACAATGCCAAAAATTACACTCATTTCACACACAAGTAAAGTAATGCCCAAAATTCTCCAAGCCAGGCTTCAGCAATATTTGAACCGCAAACTTCCAGATATTCAAGCTAGTTTTAGGAAAGTCAGAGGAACCAGAAATTGAATTGCCCAACATCCACTAGATCACTGAAAAAGCAAGAGAGTTCCAGAAAAACATCTATTTCTGCTATTTTGACTATGCCAAAGCCTTTGACTGTGTGGATCACAATAAACTGTGGAAAATTCTGAAAGAGATGGGAATACCAGATCACCTGACCTGCCTCTTGAGATACCACTATGCAGGTCAGGAAGCAACAGTTAGAACTGGACATGGAACAACAGACTGGTTCCAAATAGGAAAAGGAGTACGTCAAGGCTGCATATTGTTGCCCTGCTTGTTTAACTTCTATGCCAAGTACATCATGAGAAACACTGGGCTGGAAGAAACACAAGCTGGAATTAAGATTGCTGGGAGAAATATCAATAACTTCCGATATGCAGATGACACCACCCTCCTGGCAGAAAGTGAAGAGGAACTAAAGAGCCTCTTGATGAAATTAAAAGAGAAGAGTGAAAAAGTTGGCCTAAAGCTCAACATTTGGAAAACGAAGATCATGGCTTCTGGTCCCATCACTTCATGGCAAATAGATGGGGAAACAGAGGAAACAGTGTCAGACTTTATTTTTGGGGGCTCCAAAATCACTGCAGATGATGATTGCGGCCATGAAATGAAAAGATGCTTACTCCTTGGAAGAAAAGTTATGACCAGCCTAGATAGCATATTGAAAAGCAGAGATATTACTTTGCCAACTAAGGTCCATCTAGTCTAGGCTATGGTTTTTCCAGTGGTCATGTGTGGATGTGAGAGTTGGATTGTGAAGAAAGCTGAGCGCTGAAGAATTTATCTTTTGAACTGTGGTGTTGGAGAAGACTCTTGAGAGTCCCTTGGACTGCAAGGAGTTCCAACCAGTTCATTCTGAAGGATATCAGCCCTGGGATTTCTTTGGAGGGAATGATGGTCAAGCTGAAACTCTAGTACTCTGGCCACCTCATAGGAAGAGCTGACTCACTGGAAAAGACCCTGATGCTGGGAGGCCTTAGGGGCAGGAGTAGAAGGGGACAACAGAGGATGAGATGACTGGATGGCATCACCAATTCAGTAGATAGGAGTTGGTGATGGACAGGGAGGCCTGGTGTGCTGCGATTCATGGGGTCACAAAGAGGTGGATACGACTGAGTGACTGAACTGAACTGAACAGTTTTATTAATTCATTCAACAAATTTTTATAAATGTCTATTGTATTCTTGTTACCCTGCAGGAACTCACGGTTCTATGGGGACAAAACAGATGATTGAAACGTAAATCTATATAGTAAAAATAATAATAATAATAATAATAATAACATGACACAAAAAATGGTTTTGTAAATATAAAGAACAATGCATATAGCACAATGTTAGGAAACTGTATAAGCTAGTGGCTTAACCTAATTACCAGGTGAGTGTAACTCTCCCTGAAGAATATTTATTCTTCTTAATTGGTTACTTAAATTTATTATTTGTGACCTAGCTTTTAAATTATTTTGCCTATTTTTCAGGTTTGTCTTTTTCTAATTAGCAACATTTAAGAAAATTTAAAAGCCAGATCCAAGCACAATACCATAATGCAAAGCTAAGGCTGAATTCTTTTATTATGAATTGTTTTCTGTTCAATGCATATATCATAGAAGGCAATGGCAACCACTCCAGTACTCTTGCCTGGAAAATCCCATGGGCGGAGCAGCCTGTTAGGCTTATGTCCTTGGAGTCGGGAAGAGATGGACAGGACTGAGCGGCTTCACTTTTACTTTTCACTTTTGGGCATTGGAGAAGGAAATGGCAACCCTCTCCAGTGTTTTTGCCTGGAGAATCCCAGGGATGGGGGAGCTGGTGGGCTGCCATCTATGGGGTCACACAGAGTTGGACACCACTGAAGTGACTTAGCAGCAGCAGCAATTCCTATATATGTTTGAGTATTAATGTAATATAGTAATATAACTTTGAACTCTATTCTTTCTCTAATATGAATAATCTGTAATTATTTACTCTAATTAATTATTTCTCCATAGCTTCTATTTTCTGTCTTTCTTACAGACTGTATGTACAAGAGTACCTGGATCTTTTCTATCTCATTATATTTATTATTAATGCTTAGCACAAGTAGGTTATTACTAAGATATACATTGGATAATAAAGCATAAGTTTATTTTTTATTGTTTTTTTTATTGAAGGATAATTGATTTACAGAATTTTGCTATCTTCTGTCAAACCTCAACATGAATCAATCATAGGTATATATATATCCCGTTCCTTTGAAACCTCCCACCCATGTCCCTCCCCATTCCATCCGTCTAGGTTGATACAGAGGCCCTGTTGGAGTTTCCTGAGCCATACAACAAATTCCCGTTGTATATCTATTTTACATATGGTAATGTAAGTTTCCATGTTACTCTTTCCATCCATCTCACCCTCACTTGCCTTCTCTCCGTGTCCATAAATCTGTTCTCTATGTCTGTTTCTCCATTGCTGCCCTGTAAATAAATTCTTCAGTAACATTTTTCTAGATTCCATATATATGCATTAGAATACAATATTTATCTTTCTCTTTCTGACTGACTTCACTGTGTATAAAAGGTTCTATGTTCATTCACCTTAGAACAGACTCAAAAGTGTGTCTTTTCATATCTGAGTAATATTCCATTGTGTATATGTACCACAACTCCCTTTTCCAAACATCTGTCGATGGACATATAGGTTGCTCCCATGTTCTAGCTATTGTAAATGGTGCCGCAATGAAAAATGGGATACATGTGTCTTTTTCAATTTTGGATTCCTCAAGATATATGCCTAGGAGTGGGATTGCTGGGTCTTTGTTGGTTTTTACTCCTAGTTTTTTAAGGAATCTCCATATGTCTTCCATAGTGGCTGGTTCAATTTGTATTCCCACCAACAGTGCCATAGCATTCCTTTTTCTTCAATCTCTCCACTGTTTATTGTTTGTAGACTTTTTGATGATGGCCATTCTGACTGGTGTGAGGTGATACCTCATTGCATTGTAGTTTTGATTTGCATTTCTCTACTAGTGAGTGATGTTGAGAATCTTTTCATGTGTTTGCCTATGTCTTCTTTGGAGAAATGTCTGTTTAGGTCTTTTCCTCACTTTTAGATTGAGTTGTTTGCTTTTCTGGTATTGAGTTGTATGAGCTACTTAGGTTTTTTTTTTTTTTTTCTTTTTTCAGCCTTGCCCTTGCACAACAGCCTGTAGACACCTTAGGCCAAGCAACTAACTTGGCATAGACACAGACCAACCCACTTGCAGGTAGGCTGTTTTAAGAATCCTTGAGCCCACAGCCTCTCCTGGACACAGTCCTACCCACAAGAGCACCCAGGACTTGGCACCATATACTAATTCACAGGCACTTGTCCCAGGATCCCTACTAGACACAGGCTATAGGCCTCAAGGCCCTACAACCAGAGAGCTTGGAACTCAGATCTGCATACCAGTGGGCAGACAGCAGCCCTAGAAAAGCTGGCCCACCTACCAGTGAACCTTCTTGAGCCTCAGGCCATACCTCACTCACCAGCAGGCAGAAAAAAGCTTCTGGAGGACTACAGTCCTGCAACCTGCGGATCTAGACCACACATAAGCAGACCAGCATCTGCCCTGGGACAAGTCTGGCTCTCCTACAGCTGTCCAGTGAGCCTGATCTAGTCTCAGGCTCAGACCACCCACAGGGGGTAGACATTAGCCACAGGTCAACTGCAGCCTTGCAGCCTACAGATCCAGGCCACACATGAGCAGGGCAATAGCTGCCCTGGGACCAAATGTGCCATGGCCCTGCCAACTGTGGACCAACATAAGCTTTGAAACATCATGGACATCACAGCCAAGTATGTCAGGAACTGACCACACTCAGCAGTCTCTTGAGTCTAAAGCCAGGAATCAGCTCTGCCCACCAGTAGAACAGCACTAGCCCCAGGATCTACTTAGATATAAAAGTTCATGGTAACCACAAACTTAAAATTTACAGTAAATATAAACACAAGAAAAGAAAAAGGAATCTAAACATAATACTAAAGGTAGTCATTAAACCACAAAAGAAGAAGAAGAAGAAAAAAGAATAAAGATTTACAAAAATAACTGAAGCAATTAAGGAAATGGCAAGAAGAACATACATATCAATAGTTATCTTAAATGCAAATGGACTAAATGCTGCAATCAAAACACATAAAGTGGCTGAATAGATACAAAAGCAGGACCTATACATAAGCTACCTATAAGATACTCACCTCAAATCTAGAGAAACACACAAACTGATAGTGAGTGAATGGAAAAAAAAAAAAATTCTATGAAAACAGAAATAAAAAGAAAGCCAGATTACAAATACTTTTATCAGACAAAAGAGGCATTAAAATAAAGACTGTTACAAGAGACAAAGAAGAACATCAAGAGATCAATCCTAGAAAAAGATATAACAATTGTAAATATATATGCATTCAACAGGACTAACCTGGTGGCTCAGATGGTAAAGCGTCTGTCTACAATGTGAGAGACCTGGGTTCGATCCCTGGGTTGGGAAGATTCCCTGGAGAAGGAAATGGCAACCCACTCAAGTACTTCTTGCCTTGAAAATCCCATGGACAGAGGAGCTTGGTGCAGGCTACTATCCTTGGGGTCACAAAGAGTCAGGCAACTGAGCAACTTAAAAAAAAATGCATCCAACAAAGCACCACCTAAATATATAATGAAAATATTGATGGACATAAAGGGAGAAATTGACAGTTACACAATATCAGTAGGAGACTTTAACATGTCCATCAATGGACAAATCATTCAAATATAAAATTCAAAAGGAAACATTGGTTTTAAATGCTATATATTAGACTTGATGGACTTTATAGACACATAGAGAACATTCTTCTCACATGCACATAGAACATTTTCCATTGTAAACAACTGTTAGGACACAAAACAAACCTCAGTAAATTTGAGAAAAATGAAAGTATAACAAGTATCTTTTATGACCACAATGTTATGAGAATAGAAATCAACTACAAAAAAAAAAAAAAAAAAACTCATAAAAAACACAAACTCAAGGTGACTTAACAATATGCTACTAAAAACCAATGGATCACTGAAGAAATCAAAGAGGAAATAAAATACATATATATACCTGGAGACAAATGATAATGAAAACATGATGATCCAAAATCTATGGAACAAAGCAAAAGCAGTTTTTACAATACATGTTTACCACAAAAAGCAAACATGTAAAACCTCAAATAAACAATGAAACTGTACTGTTAAATGAACTGGGAAAAGGAGAACAACAACTCAATTAGCTAGGGACAAATTATAAAGATCATAGCAGAAATAAATAAGAGACTAAAATAACAATGTCAATTTAAAAGACCAATGAAGCAAAGAGCTAGAAAGATAAACAAAATTGATAAACCTTTATTTAGTCAGACACATCAAAAAATAAAGAGAGAAGGCCCAGATCAATAAAATCAGAAATGAAAAAGAAGTTAAAAACAGCATCACAGAAATACAAAAGATCATAAGAAGTATTGTGAACAATTGTATGCCAATAAAAAGGACAACTGAGAAAAATGGACAAATTATCAGAAATATATAATCTCTCAAAACTGAAGCAGAAGGAAATAGAAAATATGAACAGACCAATTACCAGCATTGAAATTAAATCAGTAATTTAAAGACTCCTAATAAACAGAAGTCCAGGACAAGATGTCTTCTCAGGTAAATTCTACCAAACATTGAGAGAAGAATTAACACTGAACAGTTCTCAGATTACTCGAAACATTGCAGAGATATTCTGAGGCCAATATCACCCTGATACTAAACCCAAACAAAAATATATCATAAAAAGACAGTTACAGGCCACTCTCTTTGATGAACATGGATGCAAAAATCCTCAACAAAATATTATCAAGTGAATTCAGTAATATATTTAAGGAACATACACTGCAATGATGTGGGTTTTATCCCAGGGATACAAGGATGGTTCAGTATCTGCAATTCAATCAATGTAATGCACCACATTAATAAACTGAAAAATAAAAACCATATGATTATCTCAATAGATGTAGAAAAACATGACAATATTCAACTTTTATTTATGATTAAAAAAAAAACTCTTCATAAAGTTGATGTAGAGGAAACAGACTTCAACCTAGTAAAGATTATATATAAGTCAACAGTTAACATCATACTCAATGGTAAAAAGCCAAAAACACTTCCTCTAAGATCAGGAATAAGACATGAATGGCCACTCTCACCACTTTTATTTAACATAGGTAGGGAAATCCTAGCTATGGCAATCAGAGAAGAAAATAAATAAATAAAAGGAATCCCAGATTGGGAAAGAAGAAGTTAAACAGTCACTATTTGCAGATGACATAATAATATACATGTGCTGCTGTGCTGTGCTAAGTTTCTTCAGTGTCCAGCTCTTTGCAACCCCATGGACTGTAGCCTGCCAGGCTCCTCTGTCCATCGAATTCTTCAGGCAAGAATACTGGAGTCTGTTGCCATTCCCTTCTCCAGGGTATCTTCCCTACCCAGGGATTAAACCCAAGTCTCCTGAATTACAGGCAGATTCTTTACCATCTGAGCCACCATATGGAAAAGGCTTAATCTGGCCAGTAGTCAGGAAAATAAATATTTAATATGCATTTAAATAACCATGAATTTTTTACATTCAGATTGGGGGAAAGTGTCAAAATCTAATGATTACCAACTGCAAGAGATGATGGAGAAAATCAGGAATTTTTGCATACTGCTAATGGGGATGTAAAACGTATTTCAGAGAGAATTTTGACAATTCCTAGTAAAGTTGAACATGAGCATATTCTAAAATTATCTAAAAATATATACTCTAGAGAAATTCTAGCCTAAGTGCACAAAACAACATATAAAAAATTGTTTATTATAGAATTGTTCATAATAGCAAAAGCTGAGAAAAAAGTTGAATAACATTGAAATAAAGATGGATGAATAGATTGTGGGAAATCCACTTTGTGGAAAACCATAATAGAATAACGTTTAAAATTAATTAAAGCTATAGATGACTATGAAAACCACAATATACCAAAAAGAAATATTGCACAATGTTCATCCACTTAAATTGTTAAATACTCAACTAAAAAATAATTACCTGTCTATATACACACAACTTCAGGATATTGGTGACTGCTTTCAGACAGTATGAGGAATTCCATGGATGTTCCCAGGAACCAGCTGTAACTGGTGGAAAAATCTTAAGTCTCCAGAAATTGTCCTAAGCAGGTAAGATAAAAGAAGAAATATATATTCAAGAAAATCTAAATCTCAGAATGTGTGATTCTGTAGCACCTGCTCCCTTTGTTGCAGTGAAAAGGAAAAGAAAGAGAAATGAGTTTTTTTTCTTTCCCTTTCCTGAAAAAAAAAAAAAAGATAAAGAGAAGAGTGAGCAGGACTGAACATTTCTAGCTTTTCTAGTTTAATGTCACCTAATTCTCCATATCGGTAACTAAGTTTACTTTTCTGCCCCCTTCTGCAAGAGCTACACTTCACACCTATTTTCTCTTCTTGTTGTTTAGTTGCTCAGTTGTATCAAACTCTTTTGCCACCCCATGGACTGTAATCCACCAGACTCCTTTGTCCATGGGATTTCCCAGGCAGAAATACTGGAGTGGGTTGCCATTTCCTCCTCCAGGAGATCTTCCCAACTCAGGGATCAAACCTGCACCTATTGTCTCCTGCACTGACAGGTGGATTCTTTTCCCTCTGAGCCACCTGGGAAGCCTCTCCCTTTGACTCTATGCTAAATACATCATGTATCTGGTGTTTACCCTTACAACACTTTTCTTCTTACAGTTCTTCCTTTTTACATACCAGAATGAAGGCTGTAGAGCCAACAAAATCCCAGACTAAATTATTGGTCTATGACTGTCTTTGAAACAGTGCAAGAGGAAGAAATCAAGATCCTAACACCTTTGTTTCTCATCACCAACTCCTACTTCAAGTCCTCATCTTATATAAGTCCCTAGACTCCTCATGGACTTCCCAGGTGGTGTTAGTGGTAAAGAACCCACCTGCCAGTGCAGGAGATGTAAGCGGCACAGGTTCAATCCCTAAGTCAGGAAGATCCCCTGGAGGAGGGACTAGCAACCCACTCCAGTATTCTTGCCTGGAGAATCCCATGAACAGACATGACTGAAGTGACTTAACACACACACAGAGACTCCTCATGGAGGGGAGACACTATTCTTGAGGTGTGAACCTACTGTGTTCCTTTCTCCACCAGTTGAGAATTAAAGCCACCTTTCTATTACCTCCAAATTTTATCTCCATAGTTTTTATTCAGTTTCAGCAGGCAGATAAAGCTAAGATTTGACCAGCAACACCTTCCTATATCCTCTCCAACTGGCCAAGATAACGAGAGCTCTAATTTAGACATATGCGACCATAAAAGGAGCCCATCTTTTCCTCAGCCCCTGGACAAGAGATAGGCTATTTCACTATCTCACTTGGAAAGGCAGGCTGCCAGCATTTCTCATCTCTCACTCCCTGACTCCAAATAAAAGGAATTACTTTATTGCTGAGTTCACTCATACTCACGTCCATTGAGTCAGTGATGCCATCCAGCCATCTCATCCTCTGTCGTCCCCTTCTCCTCCTGCCCCCAATCCCTCCCAGCATCAGAGTCTTTTCCAGTGAGTCAGCACTTCACATGAGGTGGCTGAAGTACTGGAGCTTCAGCTTGAGCATCATTCCTTCCAAAGAAATCCCAGGGCTGATCTCCTTCAGAATGGACTTGTTGGATCTCCTTGCAGTCCAAGGGACTCTCAAGAGTTTTCTCCAACACCACAGTTCAAAAGCATCAGTTCTTCAGTGCTCAGCCTTCTTCACAGTCCAACTCTCACATCCATACACGACCACAGGAAAAACCATAGCTTTGACTAGACGGACCTTAGTCGGCAAAGTAGTGTCTCTGCTTTTGAATATGCTATCTAGGTTGGTCATAACTTTTCTTCCAAGAGTAAGTGTCTTTTAATTTCATGGCTGCAGTGACCATCTGCAGTGATTTTGGAGCCCCCCAAAATAAAGTCTGACACTGTTTCCACTGTTTCCCCATCTATTTCCCATGAAGTGATGGGACTGGATATCATGATCTTAGTTTTCTGAGTGTTGAGCTTTAAGCCAACTTTTTCACTCTCCACTCTCACTTTCATCAAGAGGCTTTTTAGTTCCTCTTCACTTTCTGCCATAAGGGTGATGTCATCTGCATATCTGAGGTTATTGATATTTGGAGGCCTGGCGTGCTGCGATTCATGGGGTAGCAAAGAGTCAGACACGACTGAGCAACTGAACTGAACTGAACTGGCAAGTATGGCCAAATATTGAAGGCAATCTTCCTCCACTCATACCCAATTTATAGGGCTGAAGACAACTTCATCGGAGATGTAAGCCTAAAAGGAAAAAAATAAAATAAAAAAGAGGACAGTGCCCAATCCTTATGTTCTGCTAGTGTATCAAGGGCATCCCTGCAGGAGAAGCAGGCCACAGTCTCCATTCCAAGCCCTAGAGTAGGGGTTCACAGATTTTGATAGAAGATATACTACCAAAACAATCTTTGAAAAAGCTCACTCCAGAAGACCCAGATTATTTTCAATATTGTGGAGGATTTCAAGCCTAAGGATACATTTAGAAACAATATACACTTTGATAGTATGCAATTAAGAGCAACAAGCTAGACCAAAGGTCAGCTAATTTACCAGAGAGAACTAAGGAAAGAGACTGCTAAGAATAGCCCTTCTGAGTTCAGAACAAGTTGCAAACACTTCCTGAAAGAAATACCTCTCCAAATGGACTCCAGTTTGATTGGGTCAGACTTGGAGTAATTTATCACTTCATAACAAAAACAGTGCATTCACTGGGGCAATTAATGCAGCTTAAAAGCTGAGGAGATACCAGGAAAGGGAGTTGGTTTAACAGAGATATCTTCATAAGAGAGAGACAAAAAGGGTCCTATTGAAAATGCACCATCCCCGCCTGACTGGTGCATTCCCAAGCGTGCTCCTTGTGGGGTGGTACCAGTTGTTTCACAATGAGGAGACAGAAGATAAATGTCAATGAAATAGTCCAGCCTTGTAAATAAACAAGTAAATGAACAAACAACAACAAAATCAAACCCCAGAGTCTTGAAGGGTCAGTATCCAGGGTTGCTGTAATATACCCTCTGAAATAACTAGTTTATAACAACAACAACAACAGCAAAACATGCCACCCATTAGAAATGCAAATAAAAGGGCACTATTATTCCATAAACAAAGGAAATTAAACAGGTGAAGATACTGCCTGTGACAGACCAGAAATCAGAATAATAAGACAAAGACTTCAAAACAGCCATTATAAACATCCAAGAAGCAAAAAAATAAAAAGTTAATAAAGTAAAAAAGAAAGAAAGAAAGAAAGCCATGATGACAATGTATTATCAGATAGAGAATATCATCAGTAAAAAGACAGAAATTAGAAAAATTAAACAAATGGAAAATCCCTTTACTATGTTCTCATGTTAGAGACTATCAGGGTGCTATAGCAGTGGACTCAAATAGCTGTTTATTTAGTGTCTACGTGAAATAAACTGTAAGATTTTGTTGTTGTTCAGTTGCCCACTTGTGTCTGACTTTTTGTGACCCCAGGGACTACAGCAACCCAGACTTCCCTGTCCTTCATTATCTCCCAGAGTTTGCTCAGACTCAGATCCATTGAGTAAATGATGCCATCCAACCATTTCATCCTCTGTTGCTCCTTTCTCCTCCTCCTTTCCAGCATCAGGATCTTTTCCAATGAGTTGGCTCTTCACATCAGATGACCACAGTATTGGAAGTTCAGCATTAGTGCTTCCAACTAATATTCAGGGTTGATTTACTTTACTTTGATCTCCTTGCTAGCCAAGGGATTCTCAAGAGTCTACTCTAGCATCACGGTTTGAGGGAATCAATTCTTCAGCACTCCGCCTTCTTTATGGTTGAATTCTCACATCCATACATGACTATTGGAAAACCATAGCTTTGACTAATGGACCTTGGCAGTAAAGTGATGGCTCCGCTTTTTAATACACTGCTTAGGTTTGTCATAGCTTTGCTTCCAAGGAGCAAGCGTCTTTTAATTTCATGGCTGCAGTCAACATCTCCAATGATTTTTGGAGCCTAAAAATCTATTTGCCATGCCAGATGCCATGATCTTTGTTTCTTGAATGTTGAGTTTTAAATTAGCTTTTAGGCTCTCTTCTTTAAACTTCATCAAGAGGCTCTTTAGTTCCTCTCACTTTCTGCCGTTAAGGTGGTGTCATCTGCAAATTTGAGGTTATCAATATTTCTTCCAGGAATCTTGATTCCAGTTTGTGGTAAACCCAGCTGGGCATTTCACTTGATATACTCTGCATCTAAGTTAACTAAGTGAGGTAACAATATACAGCTTTGACATAATCCTTTTCCAATTTTGAGCCAGTTTGTTGTTCCACATTCTGTTCTAACTGTTGTTTCTTGACATGCTTATTTACATGCTTTTCGGGAGGCATGTAAGGTGGTTGGTATTTCTGAGGTTTGCATTGTTAATGAAGCAAAAGTAGATGTTTTTCTCGGATCCTCTTGCTTTTTCTATGATTCAGTGGATGCTGGCATTTTGAGCTCAGGTTCCTCTGCCTTTTCTAAATCCAGCTTGTACATTGAAGTTCTCTGTTCATGTATTGTTTTTTGCTAGCTTGAAGGATTTTGAGCATTACCTTGCTACCCTGTGAAATGAGTAGTAGTTTGTGTAGTAGTTTGTACATTTTTTGACATTGCCCTTCTTTGAGATTGAAATGAAAACTGACCTTTTCCAGGCCTGTGGTCACTGCTGAGTTTTCCAAATTAGCTGGCATATTGAGTGCAGGACTTTCACAGCATCAAATTTTAAGACTTGAAATAGCTCAGCTGGAATTCCATCACCTCTACTAGCTTTGTTCACAGTGATGCTTCCTAATGTCCACTTGATTGTGGACTCCAGGATGTCTGGCTCTAAGTGAATGAGATAACCACACCATCATGGTTATCTGGATCTTCAGATCTTTTTTTGTATAGTTCTTCTGTGTATTTTTGCCACCTCTTCTAAATATCTTCTGATTCTGTTAGATTCATACTCTATCTGTCCTTTAGTGTGCCAATTTTTGCATGAAATATTCCCTTGGTATCTCTAATCTTCTTGAAGAAATCTCTAGTCTTTCCTTTTCTATTGTTTCCCCTTCTTTTTTTTTTTTTTTTTTTTTGTATTGTTTGCTTAGGAAGGTTTTCTTATCTGTCCTTGCTGTTCTTTGGAACTCTATATTCAGGTGGGTGTATTTTTCCTTTTTTCCTTTGCCTGTCACTTCAAGAAGATATAAATCATATCTCCTACTGGTCAATTTTATACTCATATTTCCAAGATCTTGCATTGTGTTTGGCATAGAGTACACATCAAATAAGTCTATTTAATAAAACACATGATTCTAGAGCCTCAAAGAGAGATTCAGATCTTGACCTTTTGTATTTACACATCTACTCAACCATTTTCCTGTTTAAAGGGAAGTAATCCTTAATGAGCACCTCTCATATGCCAGACATAGCACTAGGGAATCATGGATACACTTTATTTTTCACCTTCATAACTTTATGAAGGCAATAGTATTGCCCATTTAGTAAATTAAGGAAAATAAAAAGGTAAAAGAGATGAACTTACTCAAGGTCATAAGTTACTAAATGCAAAGTTTGCATTAAATTTGTATGGAATTAAAATTTGTATGGAAAACAGTATGGATAGTATAGAATTAAATTTCTGACTACTTCATTATAGGCCTTTGGTGTTTATGCAATACTGTTTCATGGTAGAAGAAAATTAAAACTCATTCAACAATAAAAGAAAAGTTGGGGATAGTAATAAAGCTGTATGTACCTTTTCAGTTGAGGTTAGCACAACTTCCTAATTGTTTCCTATTAACAAGTCAGACTAACTCATCTGAGTTGAGTCACAATGCTATGGATTGAATGTGCTGCTTCTCGGCCACTCAGTCATGTCTAACTCTTAGAGATCCTGGACTGTGCCCTCCAGACTTCTCTGTCCATGGGATTTTCCAGGCAAGAATACTGAAGTGGATTGCCATTCCCTCCTCCATGGGATCTTCCTGACTCAGGGACTGAACCCAAAGCTCCTGTGGCTAGTGTATTACAGGCAGTCTCTTTACCACTGAGCCACCTGGGAAGCTCAATTGAATGTTCAGTTCAGTTCAGTTAGTCACTCAGTCATGTCCGACTCTTTGCGACCTCATGAATCACAGCACACCAGGCCTTCCTGTCCATCACCAACTCCCAGAGTTCACTCAGACTAACATCCATCGAGTCAGTGATGCCATCCAGCCATCTCATCCTCTGTCATCCCTTTCTCCTCCTGCCCCCAATCCTTCCCATCATCAGAGTCTTTTCCAATGAATCAACTCTTCGCATGAGGTGGCCAAAGTATTGGAGTTTCAGCTTCAGCATCATTCCTTCCTAAGAAATCCCAGGGCTGATCTCTTTCAGAATGGACTGGTTGCATCTCCTTGCACTCCAAGGGACTCTCAAGAGTCTTCTCCAGTACCACAGTTCAAAAACATCAATTATTTGGCACTCAGCCTTCTTCACAGTCCAACTCTCACATACGTGACCACTGGGAAAACCATAGCCTTGACTAGACGGACCTTTGTCTGCAAAGTAATGTCTCTGCTTTCGAATATGCTATCTAGGTTGGTCATAACTTTTCTTCCAAGGAGTAAGTGTCTTTCAATTTCATGGCTGCAGTGACCATCTGCAGTGATTTTGGAGCCCAAAAAA
Source organism: Aepyceros melampus (assembly GCA_006408695.1). Classification (NCBI taxonomy): domain Eukaryota; kingdom Metazoa; phylum Chordata; class Mammalia; order Artiodactyla; family Bovidae; genus Aepyceros; species Aepyceros melampus. The sequence continues at coordinate 177,975 of SJXQ01004484.1, forward strand.
ATAAAGTCTGATGCTGTTTTCATCTATTTCCCACGAAGTGATGGGACCTGATGCCATGATTTTAGTTTTCTGAATGTTGAGGTTTAAGCCGACTTTTTCACACTCCTCTTTCACTTTCATCAAGAGGTTTTTTAGTTCCTCTTGACTTTCTGCCATAAGGGTGGTGTCATCTGCATATCTGAGGTTATTGATATTTCTCCCAGCAATCTTGATTCCAGCTTGTGTTTCTTCCAGCCCAGCGTTTCTCATGATGTACTCTGCATAGAAGTTATATAAGCAAGGTGACAATATACAGCCTTGAAGTATTCCTTTTCCTATTTGGAACCAGTCTGTTGTTCCATGTCCAGTTCTAACTGTTGCTTCCTGACCTACATAGAGATTTCTGAAGAGGCAGGTCAGGTAGTCTGGTATTCCCATCTCTTTCAGAATTTTCCACAGTTTGTAGTATCCACACAGTCAAAGGCTGGCATAGTCATAAAGCAGAAATAGATATTTTTTCTGGAATTCTCTTGCTTTTTCAATGATCCAGCAGATGTTGGCAATTTGATCTCTGGTTCCTCTGCCTTTTCTAAAACCAGCTTCAGGTCCCCCTAAAATTCATATGTAGAAACTCCAAATCCCAATGTGGTGGTATTTGTAGGTGAAGCCTTTGAAAATTAATCAAACCATCATATCATGATTGCAGTCAGTGCCCTTATAAGAAAAGACACAAGAAATATGATGTCCTCCTCTGTCAAATAAGGGCATAGAAAATAAGGTGGCCACTTGTAAAACAGGAAGAAGGCTCTCTCACTAGAATCCAACCATGCTGGCAGTCTGTTCTCAGACTTTTAGCCTCTAGAACTATGTGAAATTAATACTTACTATTTAAGACACCCAGTCTATGACATTGTTAGAGCAGCCCACATTAAGACAGAGACTTCCATGCATTTATTGTGATTGCAAATCAATATGAATTTCCTAATCCAGCCCTTCTGAGGAAAGACAGTAAGATAAAGATTAGGTAGATGCAGAGGCTAGAGATTCTCTGTGATAGTGAGAGTGGGTTTACTTGGGGATGAAGATGTCAGGATATGGAAAAAAGGAAGAAACAGAAAAAAATCACTGGAAGGTACATATGTGTCCATGTGTAGGTTGGGAGAGATATAGATTTTAAAGGAGAACTTTTCATGTCAACACAAGCAAGCTAATTAATACCATTCTGATCGGTAAGCAAAAAAGAGGCTTCTCTGACAATAATGATACAGTAAATTCTTTATATACAAATGAGGTTTTTTAAATTAATTTTTATTTTTTTAGTTTGTTTTGCTTTACAATACTGTATTCGTTTTGCTACACATCGACATGGATCAGCCACGAGTGTACATGAACTCCCAATCCCGACCCCCACCTCCCCCCTCCCAGCCCACACCCTCTCTCTGGATTATCCCCGTGCATCAGTCCCAAGCATTCTGCATCAAACCTGGACGGCGATTCGTTTCACTTATGATATCACACATGTTACACTGCCACTCTGTTTGAAGCACATGTTCCTGAGCCAAATATGTTTATAAATCTTACAGTTAGCCTAGGAACACAGTTAACACAATCAGCTATATAGTACTGTAACAGGTTTATAATACTTTTCATACAAGGAATATATAAAAAAACAAACAGAAAATAAAATATTTTTTAATTTTACAGTGCAGTACCTTGAACATAGAGTAGTACAGTACAAGAGCTGGCCTATAGGGGCTGGCATGGAGTGAACAAGCAAGAAGAGTTACTTATGGAGGAGGGAGAGAAGGTGGGAGATGGGAGAGCTCAGGACTGTCAGCAACAGGAGATGAAGGTCGAGCTGCAGTTCATGCACACCTGACCTTCACAGCACAGGTCCTGGTTCCTTGCTGGATTCAATTCTACCTAACCTCTTCAAAAATAAACCAGTGATGTCTGGGCAGTAGTTTTTTCTTTTTTTTTTTTTGGTTTTGTTTATCATAGATGACACAGTATCACTGGACTGCATTCTGAATGGCTGCTGCAACCTTCATGTATTATTCTATGTCAGAGTCCAGATAGTTTATGGTGAACAGTGTTGGATTTGTGATCTCTGAAGAAGAAGATTTAGCTTCAGGACCAGGGACCAGGCTTGATCACTCAAGAGCTTTTGTGTTGCAGAGTTTTACTAAAATAAGAAAAGGGAGCGGCGAGTGGCTGAGAGGAGAAACCTCACGTCCAAGGTCTGTAGCAGTAGCCGTGAGGAGATATCCCACATCCAAGGTAAAAGAAACCCCAGTAAGATGGTAGGCACTGAGAGAGGGCATCAGAGGGCAGACAGACTGAAACCACAATCACAAAAAACTAACCAATCTAATCACATGGACCACAGCCTTGTCTAATTCAATTAAAATAAGTCATGCCATATAGGGCCACCCAAGACAGACAAGTCATGGTGAACAGTTCTGACAAAATGCACTCACTGAAGAAGCGAATGGCAAACGACTTCAGTATCTTGCCTTGAGAATGTCATGAACAGTATGAAAAGGCAAAAAGATAGAACACTCAAAGATGAACTCCCTAGGTCAGTAGGTGCCCAATATGCTACTGGAGAACAGTGGAGAAATAACTGCAGAAAGAATGAAGAGACAGAGCCAAAGGAAAAAAAAAAAAACAAACACCCAGCTGTGGATGTGACTGTTCATAGAAGCAAGGTCCAATGCTGTAAAAACCTGGAATGTTAGGTCCATGAATCAAGGCAAATTGGAAGTGTTCAAACAGGAAGTGACAAGAGTGAATGTCAACATTTTAGGAATCAGAGAACTAAAATGGACTGGAATGGGTGAATTTAACCCAAATGACCCTTATATCGACTATTGTGGGCAAGAATCCTTTAGAAGAAATGGAATAGCCATCATAGTCAACAAAAGAGTCCAAAATGCAGTTCTTGGATGCAGTCTCAAAAATGACAGAATGATTTCTGTTCATTTCCAAGACAAACCATTCAATATCACAGTAATCCAAGTGTATGCCCCAACCAGTAATGCTGAAGAAGCTGAAGTTGAACTGTTCTATGAAGACCTACCAGACCATCTAGAACTAACATCCAAAAAAGACATCCCTTTAATTATTGGGGACTGGAATGCAAAACTAGGATGTCAAGAAACACCTGGAGTAACAGGCAAATTTGGCCTTGGAATACAGAATGAAGCAGGGAGAAAGCTAATAGAGTTTTGCCAAAAGAACGCACTGTTCATAGCAAACACCTTCTTCCAACAACACAAGGAAAGACTCTACACTTGGACATCAGCAGATGGTCAACATCAAAATCAGATTGATTATAGTCTTTACAACCAAAGATGGAGAAACTCTATACAGTCAGCAAAAACACAACTGGGAGCTGATTGTGGCTCAGATCATGAACTCCTTATTGCCAAAGTCAGACTTAAGTTGAAGAAAATAGGGGAAACCACTAGACCATTCAAGTATGGCCTAAATCAAATCCCTTATGTTTATATAGTGGAAGTGAAAAATAGTTTAAGGTACTAGATCTGATAGAATGCTTGATGACCTATGGACGGAGGTCCATGATATTGCACAGGAGAGAGAGATCAAGACCATCCCCAAGAAAAATAAATGCAAAAAATCAAAATGTCTGTCTGCAGAGGACTTACGTATAGCTTTGAAAAGAGGAGAAGCCAAAAGCAAAGGAAAAAAAAAAAGGAAAGATACATCCATCTGAATGCAGAATTCCAAAGAATAGCAAGGAGAGATCAGAAAGCATTCCTCAGTGATCAGAGGAAAACAATAGAATGGGAAAGACTAGAGATCTCTTCAAGAAAATTAGAGATACCAAGGACATATTTCATGCAAAGATGGGCTTGATAAAGGACAGAAATTGTATGGACCTAACAGAAGCAGAAGATATTAAGAAGAGGTGGCAAGAAGAACTCTACAGAAAAGATCTTCACAACCCAGATAATCACGATGGTGTGATCACTTACCTAGAGCCAGACATCCAGGAATGTGAAGTCAAGTGGGCCTTAGAAAGCATCACTATGAACAAAGATAGTGGAGATGATGGAATTCCAGTGGAGCTATTTCAAATCCTGAAAGATGATGCTGTGAAAGTGCTACACTCAATATACCAGCAAATGTGGAAAACTCAGCACTGGCCACAGGACTAGAAAAGTCAATTTTCATTCCAATCCCAAAGAAAGGCAATGCCAAAGAATGCTCCAACTACCAGACAGTTGCACTCATCTCACACGCTAGTAAAGTAATGCTCAAAATTCTCCAAGCCAGGCTTTAGCAGTACGTGAACTGTGAACTTCCAGATGTTCAAGCTGGTTTTAGAAAAAGCAGAGGAAACAGAGCTCAACTAGCCAACATCCATTGGTTCATCAAAAATGCAAGAGAGTTCCAGAAAAATGTTTATTTCTGCTTTATTGACTATACCAAATCCTTTGTTTGGATCACAATAAACTGTGTAAAATTCTGAAAGAAATGAGAATACCAGACCACCTGACCTGCCTCTTGAGAAATCTGTATGCAGCTCGGAAGCAACAATTACAACTGGACATGGAACAGACTGGTTCCAAATAGGAAAAGGAGTACTTCAAGGCTGTATATTGTCACCCTGATTATTTAACTTCTATGCAGAGTACATTATGAGAAACACTGGGCTGGAAGAAGCACAAGCTGGAATCAAGATTGTCAGGAGAAATATCAATAACCTCAGATATGCCAGATGATACCATGCTTATGGCAGAAAGTGAAGAACTGCCTCTTGATGAAAGTAAAAGTGGAGAGTGAAAAAGTTGGCTTAAACCTCAACATTCAGAAAGCTAAGATCATGACATCTGGTCCCATCATTTCATGGCAAATAGATAAGGAAACATGGAAACAGTGGCTGACTTTATTTTGGGGGGCTCCAAAATCACTGCAGATGGTGACTGCAGCCATTAAATTAAAAGACACTTGCTCCTTGAAAGAAAAGTTATGACCAACCTAGACAGCATATTAAAAAGCAGAGACATCACTTTGCCAACAAAGGTCCATCTAGTCAAGGCTATGGTTTTTCCAGTAGTCGTGTATGAATGTGACAGGTGGACTATAAAGAAAGCTGAGGACCAAAGAATTGAGGCTTTTGAACTGTGGTGCTGGAGGCAACTTTTGAGAGTACCTTGGACTGCAAGGAAATCCATCCAGTCCATCCTAAAGGAGATCAATCCTGAGTGATATTTGGAAGGACTGATGCTTAAGCTGAAAGTCCAATGCTTTGGCCACATGATGCAAAGAGCTGTCTCATTTGAAAAAACCCTGAGGCTAGGAAAATGAAGGCAGGAGGAAAAGGGTACCACAGAGGATGAGATAGTTGGATGACATCACTGACTCAGTGGACATGATTTTGGGTAAACTCCGGGAGTTACTGATGGGCAGGGAGGCCTGGCATGCTGTAGTTCATGGGGTTGCAAAGAGTTGGACACGACTAAGCAACTGAACTGAACTGAACCTGGCTTTTGACAGGGTGTGTGTGTTGGGGGAATGGGAGGTTGGGTAGTGAGGTGGGGACTGGGAATTGAGATTCTATAGGATAGAGTTCTCTAGCCTTCTACATGGTGGTAGTTTTTTGTATGTGTGCCTGCATGCCTGTCACTAAGTTGTGTGTGACTGTGATCCCATGTGTTATAGTCCCCCAAGCTCCTCTGTCCATGGAATTTTTCAGGCAAGATTCCTGGAGTGGGTTGCCATTTCCTACTCCAGGGGATATTCCTGATCCAGGGATGGAACCCACCTCTCTTGAATCTTCTGTATCAGCAGGCAGATTCTTTACCAAACAATGACATTCATTAGGCAGGGATTCTTTGGTGTAAACCAATAATTTTAATTAGCAGAGGTTTATGAAAGTATTAATTTACATAAATGACTTCTTGAATTTCAGTAAGAAGTAATAACATCCTTGATTAAGTAGCAATTTAAAATACAGAGCAAATTAAAGGATTCAATTATATCATTAGCTCCAGCATATTTCTAACGTATTAAGATATTTGTTATACAAAATCCTAGTACCCTCCAATAACCTATTTGTCTTAAAAGTATCTTAGATTTAGCAAAGTTTATAGACAAAATAAAATTGAACTATATTTCTAAGAATCATTGAAAGATTAAAGCAAAAATTTCTGATCAACTACTTAAAAATATAAAATTCTTCAAAGATAATTGTTCTGTTATTCAAACAGTCTAGGAAATTATTTCAAGAAATTGGCAAAAGTTTAGCATAGTCATTATATAAAAGATATACAAAATTTTACAGAATAATATTAAGAAATGTATACTTAAATCTGCAAAAAAAGGAGACAGTGATGAGAATATATACAAAATTTTGATAAACTGTGAAATAAGTGTGCATTTAAATGAGATACAATTTATTCTCTCTAAATATGGAAAATTTAATTCTAGTGTTCGTGATTTGTCATATAGAGCGCAGCAAAAGGCAATGAAAATTCTTGTGACATTTTTGGATGTATTTCAAAATCCGTGAAACAAGTCATATGTTTTGCCTAGCATTTTTTTGGTATTGCATTAAAGTAATAATCAAAAAGTTAAAATTATTGTAAAAATAATTAATTATGAATATGTGCTATGCTGTGCTGTGCTTAGTTGTATCCTACTCTTTGCGACCCCATGGACTGAAGCCCACAAGGCTCCTCTGTCCATGAGATTCTCCAGGCAAGAATACTGGAGCGGGTTGCCATGCCCTCCTCCAGGGGATCTTCCCAACCCAGGGATCAAACCTATATCTCTGGTGTCTCCTGCATTGCAGGCAGGTTCTTTACTCACTGAACCACCTGAGAAGGCCAATTATTAATATAATACCATTTAAAACATGCATATAGTGTAATGTACAGTAAAGATGCCAAAGTAAACATATGAGCATTCAATTTGTGACTGACAAAGCAATTATTCACATAAAGTCTAGAAGAGAAATGATACAGAAATACAAACAGTAATAGTGTTAGGGCCGTGGTATCATTTAGGATCCTCTCATTTGCCAAGTTTTTTTCTAATATTTTCATATGTTTATAAGTTTGATAAGAGTGGCATAAACAGGCATAGGAAGAGAGTAGAGGTTCCAGGTGATTTTTCACTGTATTCACTTGCTATGTGAGATAAAGTGCTGGTAAAAGAGTGTGAGAAGAAGAGAATGAACACATTCCTTAAAACTTTACAGAGCTGTCAAACTGTTCAGAAATAATTTGCTAAAACGTAGCATGAGCCTTTTCTTGGTCTCTTTTTTATTGTTTCTATCACCTGCAGATGTGACATAACAAAATTATGATGATTTACAGCTGAGCTGCAGAGAGGTTTATAATGTATATAGGAAAATCTTCATAATGTTTGGAGCTTGAGGGTCTGTATGAAACCATGGGAAATTGCTTCAGAGACCATGCTGAAATATAAATCTCATTTACAGAGACTGAATGGAGGGGGGTACTATAGATAAAGGCAACTAAAATACAATACTTAAAGTGACAGATCATCATAGAAGTTAAAAAATGCATTTAGCTTATCCAGGTGTGCTGCATTTACTCAATTTTGAGGGACTGTTAGTAAGCAAAGCCATATTATATTATGCTCTTTAGTGTTTTCATTGTTTAGAGGATCAAGTAGAAATATTCTCTTGAAAGAGAAAGTGTGTTAGACACTTACAAAAGTAAGCCAGGTTAAGTCCCATCTTTGCCAAGTAGTCAATATTAATATCTAAAAGGATACAGAGCTCAAAAGGATTTGTTTGTTTGATAGAAAACTGGTCCTACATCTTTTCAAAGTGTACATTAGATCAATACAAAATGAGCTGCCATCTCTGCATAAAGAGATTGAATTCCAGTGATGATAGATCTCTCTTGGGCAAGTTTATATTGTAACCATTAAAGTGTACAAGCACAAAAGGAGAAATAATTTGGCTTAATTTCTCATAGATACTTCTCAACTGCAAATATCTTTTGGTCTACAGTGAAAACTGTGTCCAATTTTTTATCCCAAACTTTTTGGCCCAGAAAACTGATGACTTTATGAAGTAGATGAAGATTCTATAATTTGCAATCAAAAGTCGTATTGGGTTAATGTCAGAGAATTGTGTTTCTCACTTGGAAAGGCCAACAGGGAAAGTTATAAATGCATAAATGGGAGCATAGTAGTGAAATAGCTAGTTCTAGTTTACATGTCTAAATATAGTAGAAGGAAGATTAGAAACTTATAGTTTCTATCTAGATTAATTAAAATTTGAAAACACTTGCATGAAATAAAAAGTACATTTACTTAGATTCAGTAAATATAGCCTGTATTTTGCTTTTGGGGGATGAGGAGGGACTGGTAACTGGCTTTATGATAAAAATAAGAAAAAATATCTCATTTCTCTGGACTTGCAACAGTGGACTTTCCAACTATAAGCAGACACATTTATCATGTTAAAAAGAACAAACTCTCTTTACCTACAAGTGGCTATTAGTTACCACTGAGAGTAAAATAAAATCCAATGGGATAAAAGTCAGGAGGTTTTCATGAGTCTTTGTGAAGAGATTAAAAAAAAAAAAATGGGTGGAGAAAATCTGCAATACTGGCAGATGAAAGATAAACATTTGAAGATAAACAAGTTACATATTCTTGATGACGTACTCAGAGCTATCATTATGACATTTAAAAGAAACAAAGGAGTTACCCACTGTAGGGAAAGAGCAAATTACCCAAGATGGCAGTGGCCAGATTCTCTTACCACACGGCCTCTTGCTTTTGCCCCATATTTGGTAAATACATTGTTATGTAACAACTGAGATCACTTATAGGACTGCATATGTGTGTTACGATGTACTCACTTGGCCACGGGCCACTTTTGTTCTAAAAACCTATATAAGCTACACCTGAAAAGTCCTTGAGGCTGTATTATGTCTGTGTTAAGGCTGTGTTAAGTTCATATCAAGACTACATTAGGCTTCGTATGGCTGTGTTATGCCTGAGTTATGGCTACATTATGGCTGGATTAAAGCTTTGTCTGCTAGGTCAACCACAGAAGTAAAGCATACATACCTTGCTGCTGCAAATAAACATGTCTGCAGTTCCTACGGCTCCTCAAGTTTGCTTCCAGTGTCCCCATTCACACCTTGCCTACCCTGGGTTCAGTGAACAGTGAGATACAGTGAGATCATCGGCATAGTTGATGGGATACCCAGCAGGTAGGGGAGCCTGAGGCTCCAGTGGATGGAGGAAGTCAGTGGACACCACATAGTATGTGGTACCTGGTGGCCACAGTCCTTTTGGTGTGGGCTCCAGTTGAAAACTGGGAGATAATGTACAGATCACAGGATAACACAGAAAAGGCATTACAGGAGGTGAGTTCCCATTTGCCAGATAATGTGCCATGTACCGCCACTGGCACTGTGAGATGGGTTTTCCTAAGCTCTGAAGGCCAATATGAATAGTGCTGTCCATGATGTTACTCAAGTGCATAAACTGCAGAGGCAGATGAAAAGAAGAGTTGGAACCATGCATATGTATGCTAAAGCAAGATATGGCTGGCCTTGAGGGACCCAGTGCCTCAGTCTATGGGGTAATGAGAGACAATAACAATGAACACTGTGAGACTGCAGGTCCCTGCTTAGCAGCAAGTCTGTTGTAGAGCAGAAAGCGAAACATGAGCAGTCTATGGCTCAGGGGAGACATCTTCAGGGGGCCCACAATGTGACTGAGTTCACAGCATATTGACCATATACTCAGATAGAGTTGGTCGACTTGGGTAAGCAGTTACAGCAAAAGCAAGAGGAATGATTGGCAGCATGGCTTTTGCTACTCTGAGACACAGGGGTGGAGGGCATCACTTGTTCCAGGGATGAAATAGAAGGGTTTGCATCTATAACCACTCACCCCTCACTGAGCCAAAGGTTGTAGAACATTATGAGACTGCAAGTCCCTGCTTGTGAGCAAGGCCTGTTATGCAACTGAGACCAGAACAGCAGTTTAAGTGCCCGTAGCAAAAGATACAGGTAGTTATACAAGCTCCTGATGTGGGCTGTGACCCTGAACATTCAGACTCATTATGTGAGCTGTGAAGGCTACAAAAATCCCGTTTGAAGAGGTGGGCCCTGTGCCTGTGGGGGATTTTGCAGGTCCCCACTGAGAGAAGTGGATGGAGGCAGACAAAGAGGATTAAAAGCATGAAGACTCCTAAGAGGACCGGAGCTAGCATGAGCCCCACGTGGGTTACACAGATGCAAATGTGGGCTGATTTGTGCAGAGGTGCACTGTAAAGGCTGTCTTACGATGTAGATTTAGCAGCACTGTGTACTTGAAAGGCTGTGCCCTATGATGTAGACTAAGTAGAATAGTCTCCTATAAAGTTTGTGTCTTATGATGTAGACTGAGTAGATCAGTGTCCTGTAAAGACTGTATCCTAGATTTAGAATAGTGTACTGTAAAGCCTGTGCCTTACGATGTGCTGCTGCTGCTAAGTCGCTTCAGTCGTGTCCAACTCTGTGCAACCCCATAGATGGCAGCCCACCAGGCTCTGCCATCCCTGTGATTCTCCAAGCAAAAACACTGGAGTGGGTTGCCATTTCCTTCTCCAATGCATGAAAGTGAAAAATGAAAGTGAAGTCGCTCAGTTGTGTCCGACTCTTTGTGACCCCCATGGACTCAGCCCACCAGGCTCCTCCGTCCATGGGATTTCCCAGGCAAGAGTACTGGAGTGGGGTGCCATTGCCTTCTCTGAAAGATATTGTTTGTGAGTTATGACCCAGTACAACTGCTAAAATTCCAGAAATCACAATGATTATTATAGGCAAGGCTGAACAGATATCATGATTTTTTCATATATAGGTTCCCCCTAACAATTACATTTGCATTCAATGATTTGCAATGGACTGATGAATGCATGCATGCTAAGTCACTGTAGTCATGTCCGACTCTTGCAACCCTACAGACTATAACCTGTCAGCTCCCCTGTCCATGGGATACTCCAGGCAAAAATATGGGAGTGGATTGCCATGCCCTCCTCTAGGGGATGTTCACAACTCAGGGATCAAACCTGCATCTCTGCAGCTCCTGCATTGCAGATGGATTGTTTATCATGGAGCCATTAAGGAAGCCCAATGGATAGATAGTTAGCAGATATTATTCAAGCATTTTGCTGTGTCTGGTTAGGCACCATAAATACTAAAGTGAAAAATCAATATTTTTTTTACCTTTGGCTTATATATTTATGTGAATATTTGTACATTGTATATGAAAGGGAAAAGAAAAATGGATAATTGAAGAATAATGTATTTTCCTGTGGGAAGCATTGAGTTATAAAAAATTCTGAGATGAAAACAAAGTAAGTTGACTAGGGCTTCCCTGATAGCTCGGTTGGTAAAGAATCTGCCTGTATTGTAGGAGACCCCTGTTCAATTCCTGGGTGGGGAAGAACCACTGGAGAAAGCTTAGGCTACCCACTCCAGTATTCTTGGGCTTCCCTTGTGGCTCAGCTGGTAAACAATCCACCTGCAGTGCAGGAGACCTGGGTTCGATCCCTGGGTTGGGAAAATCCCCTGGAGAAGAGAAAGGCTACCCAGTCCAGTATTCTGGCATATAGAATTTCATGGAATGTATAATCCATGGGGCCACAAACAATCGGACACAACTGAGTGAGTGTCAGTGTCACTTTCACTTTCAAGAGGACAACTAGAAAAGAGCAGGTGAATACCATCTATCAATTATAAGGTCATTGCAGCTGCATGCAATATATTCTAAGAGAAACCTTGCTTACTCACTGCTTAAGACACAACCCTACAATGACTATTCATATCATTTCACCTGAATACTGTTTACTAAATCAGAGTTTGCCACCTGAGCCAGGTATAGTTCCTCAATAAAATAACCAACTAAATATGATGTGTACAATGAAAAGAATGAGCTGAGACAACCATATTCTTTCCTTGGAATTATATTAGGGAAATATTTTAAAATTTAAGAAATTAATGACATGAAGTAAAAATTTCAGAGAGGACAGTGAATTGAATTGGAGTTGTTAATGATTGTGATAAAGCAATGAGGAAACAGACATTATGGAGAACTACTTAAAATGAAGGATAGAGGAGGATAAAAGTCAGTAGACAAGGAGAAGAAAATAGAATCAGCAAGGAGAACCCTTTCTTCCTTTCTTCTTCTTTCCCTCTTTCTTCTATCCTTCTTTTCTTTCCACTCTCCCTTTCTTCTTCCTCCTTTCCTTTCTTCTCTAATCAAGGGGAAGAAAACACATGTAACATTAAATTTTCCATCTTAATCATTTTTAAGTGTACAGTTTAGAATGGTTAAGTTTTTTACATTTTTGCAACATACCTATGAGACTTTTTCATCTTGCAAAACTGAAATTCTGTACTCATTAAACATCATGCGTCTGCTGCCAAGACTTTGGCAACTACCTTTCTACTTTCTTTTTGCATGATTTTTACTACTTTAGATACTTTAATGGAATGGAATCATACAAAATTTTCCTTTCATATTCCTATCGATTTTGTGAGTTATGTGCTTTTCCAGTGACAACAATGTGGTACATATACATCCTTAGAACAGTTATGAAAATAAATACATATCTTCGAGATACAAAACAGTACCAAATAAACCCAAGTAATAACAAGTAGCAAGATTGTCCTATTGAGTCAAGGAAATAATTGAAACATACAATTTGAAATATTTATTCATAGAATATTACTTGGGCAGCGGGGGTTGGGGGTGGGGAGTACAACAAAAGTCCATCTAGTCAAAGCTATGGTTTTTCCAGTAGTCATTATGGATGTGAGGGTTAGACTATAAAGAAAGCTGAGCACCAAAGAATTGATGAACTGTGGTGCTGGAGAAGACTCTTGAGAGTCCCTAGGACTGCAAGGAGATCAAACCAGTCAATTCTTAATGAAATCAGTCCTGAGTATTCATTGGAAGGACAGATGCTGAAGCTGAAGCTCCAATACTTTGGCCACCTGATGCAAAGAACCAACTCATTGGAAAAGAATGGCTGGGAAAGATTGAAGGCAGAAGGAGAAGGGGATGACAGAGGATGAGATGGTTGGAAGGCATCACTGACTTGATGGAAATGAGTTTGAGTAAACTCTGGGAGTTGGTGATGGACAGGGAAGCCTGGTGTGCTACAGTCCATGGACTCGCAAAGAGTTGGACACGACTGAGCAACTGAACTGAACTAGGGGGGAGTACGTGGGCCCAAGAAATATATTAGGTATTGGTGTTTAAGGGAGGTTAAAGTAAATATATCTTACTTTCACTCTGTGCCAGGAAAAAAAAAAGTAAACACTTTTAAAATACTTTATTGATTTTAAAGTAAGTTTAATGTATCTTTTTGGGCTTCCCTAGTGGTCAGAGGTTAAAGCGTCTGCCTGTAATGTGGGAGACCTGGGTTCGATCCCTGGCTCGGGAAGATCCCCTGGAGAAGGAAATGGCAACCCATTCCAGTATTCTTGCCTGGAGAATCCCATAGACTGAGGAGCCTGGTGAGCTACAGTCCACGGGGTCGCAAAGAGTTGGACACGACTGAGCGACTTAGCTTTCTAGCTTTAATGTATTTTAACTGAGTTAGAGATCTGACAGAGAATGGAATTAATGATGAAATTTTTAATTATGTTTTCATAAAACTTTAAAACAGGTTTCAGTTCCACTTATCTTTCACAATGACAATACTCCTTGCTAGATTAATCTTAAAATAAACTTGGTGATTTTAATCTTGTGTGAAGGTTTCAAATATGCACTGTAATGTATTTTAGTAAAATATATAAATTATGACATTTCTGTAAGCAGTTCTGTAGAGATACTGCTGAGCTCACTAGCTGTTATATAATTGAACTTATCCACTGTCTTGCAAGCTTTTAAAGAGTCTTCCTTTCCATCATCCTAAACATTTTTAAATCTCCTCTGCTTTCACAAAACTGTATTATTTTACACAGTGTGAGAATTTGTAATTAAAGTTTACTTAGAAAATGTATTAAGCACTATAGGAGCTTTTGTGCAAGTGCTAATGAATATACTGTATTTAATCATCAACAAACAGATCAGATATAAGGAGCTGCTATGTTAAAGTAAGCAACTTTTAATAATGCAGATACACTCAAAATTGTGCTATTAACATTGTAAGAAGTAGATTTATTCCATGTCATTTATGTTAAATTGATATCTTTTTAACTTCTCACTAGTGACATAGGTATATGGTAACTATTAAAGCAAACTTCTAATGTAATATTTGGGAAAATTGTATGAATTATAATGACAGAGACAAAGAGTTTTTAAAAATAAAAAGAAAAGTATCATTTAGTAATGTGAAAGATTTTTCTCAAAACATTGAGTGTTCTTTGGAAGAAAATCTATGACAAATCTAGACAGTGTGTAAAAAAGCAGAGATACCACTTTGTGACAAAGGTCTGTATAGTCAAAGCTATGTTTTTTCTAGTGGTTATATTTGTATGTGAGACTTGGACTATAAAGAAGGCTGAGCACTGAAGAACTGAGGCTTTTGAACTCAGTTGGAGAAGACTCTTGAGAATCCCTTGGACAGCAAAATCAAACCAGTCAATCCTCAAAGAAAGCAACCCTAAATATTTGTTGGAAGGACTGATTCTGAAGCTGAAGCTCCAGTACTTTGGCCACCTGAAGCAGAGTCAACTCACTGGAAAGACCCTGATGCTGAGAAAGATTGAAGACAAGGTGAAAATGAGGCTTCAGAGGATGAAATGGTTGGATGTCTCACTGACTCAATGGACATGAGTTTGAACAAGCTCTGGGAGATGGTAAAGGACAGGGAAACCTGGAGTGCTGCAGTCCATGGGGTCACAAAGAGTCAGGCATGACTGAGTGACTAAACAACAATTGACTGCTAAATATTTGGGAAGTCTAATTCTGGTATTTTTAGGATCATAGTGAGCCTATTCATTAAGTGATCTCTAGACCTGGAACTGTTGGGCCATTTGATAAGGAAAAAGAACAGTTAATTTAGGTTATGCAGGAGATGAGCTGTGCATGATGATAGAAGGTATAAGCTAGTAAGGATGGATCAGAAAGAAAGAACTGCCAAGATAACAGAAGCAATGTTTGGCTCCTCTGGGATATCATATCTTCTCCTGAGGAATCAAGGTCAAAGGGGAAAGATTCTCTGTAAGCAAAGAAGTAGAGAGTATACAGATTTATCTGACCTCATGAACTAGAGAATGCTTTCATGCAAAAATGACTTGTACTCAATAATTTTTGGAAAAAAAAAATCTCTAAATGAGGCATTTATCCTGACTTTTGTGGTCCTCTCTAATCTTTAAGAAGTGTGCTTACTAATGCTACACTTAGGGCCCAAATCATTGTCTCTTACTAGAACAAAAACTCTGACATGGAGTTTAGAAGAGAACCATTGCCCCAGGAGCTCTAAAATATTGATTGTAGAGTACCTCATTTTTCCTCTTTTTGGAAAATTCATTCTTATGCAAGTGGTTTATTCTTCCTGTGGTTGATGTAGGGTTAAGGCCTATACATTCATAGTAGTATTAGTTTTACTTTGCCATCACAGAATTTTCATGCTAACAGGGACCTTAGAAGCTGGCTGGTTCTTCTCACCTGAGTAATATTCAGGCATGATAATACTCCCAGACCTAGAAACCAAGTTCCTCTCAATTTGCTCCTTATTAGTCTATCATTCTCTAAAAACTGAGAGTAATAAAAAACTCCTAAAAGCTCAGAGATTAGTACTGGGTTCAACCCTTTAAACATTGCAGCACTTACATAGATCTTGATGAGAGAAAGGAGAGATTCATTTGAGCAATGGCACAGACAGGTAATCAAACATAACAGAGTATATAGGTCAGTGAAAAGCTTCTCTAAAACAAACTGAAAAAGTGAAAATACCTATTTTGAAACATAGTTACATTAGATTCAAGCAAAACCATTACTAAAATGTTTATTCAAATTTCTCTGAATAGTTTCAAATATATAAACATATGTGTGTGAATTTTTGCAAAGAATAAAAAAAATGTAAAAAGAGGAAATAATCAAAGAAAATTGTTTGAAGAACCTAGGAACACTGTAGATACTAGGGAAGCCCAAGAATACTGTGTGGGTAGCCTATCCCTCATCCAGAGGATCTTCCTGGCCCTGGGAATCAAACTGGGGTCTCCTGCTTTGCAGGCAGATTCTTTACCAGCTGAGTTACCAGAGAATCCCACATTCCCTGATAATATGTTAATAATAATAGCAAAGTAATAGAGTACAATACTGCAAATTTTCATTCTGGGCATTTTTTTTTTTCTCTCCAGCCCACAGATACAATAGAAGACAAGCTCAGAGCCTCTGAATTTGAATGGCAGTTCCATCTGAGCAGGAGTAGAAGTGCATCAAATACCTGAATCTACAATCAGAGGATTTGAGAAATCAAAATTCCCAAATTCTATCCACTGTTAATTACTAACTGTGAAACAAAATACAATTTGAAAATAAATTTCATCTTTTTTCCCTTTTTTTCCCATGAGAAAAGAACATGAAATAGCTATACATGTTAGTGTTATGTTTGCAATAGTGTTTATACAGAAGCAAATCCTCTCTACTAAGAAACTAAAAACACTTTTGGATATAGAGAATAGCCACATAAGTGTAATTATTTTATTTGTTTTGTTGCAAGATATAAGAGCTTTCATTCAGACCAAAATTTTTTGTGTATTGAATTTAAAGATATACCTTTTTATAAAAATCCTGGGAGTCAGCTAGTTTAATTTCTAGCTATTAATTCTGTGAATTTTCAGGCTTTCAATAACAATAAACATTATTTCAGTACAATTTTTACATTAACTTTGGTGTAATAAATACCACTGTAACAAGGTTTAGAAACACCTCTTTGTCGAGACCAGCTCTATAAGCAGAGTTTCCGGAAGTGTGATACTGCGAGACAATGAGAAAGGAGACACAAGAATTCAGAGAAAAGTGAGGATCAGGGGACCAACACCGCTCCAAGGTGAAGGTGCCGAAATTGAATCCAAGCCAGCTAAAGATTTTCAGCGGTGAAGGAAAGAATATGCGGGGAGTTTTTCTTTCTGGCTTACAGGACGCTTGGGGCTGGTGCACTGGGATCACCCAGAGAGATGGTATGGGGAGGGAGGTGGGAGGGGGGTTCACGATTGGGAACACGTGTGCACTCGTGGTGGATTCATGTTGATGTATGGCAAAACCAATACAGTATTGTAAAGTAAAATAAAGTAAAAGAAAAGAAAAAAGAAAAAAAATTCAAAAACAACAACAACAACAACAAAAACACAAAAAGAATATGCGAGGAGTTACGCCATAACTCATGTGGCCTTTAGGGCCAAAGAACAAAATGATCACTAACCATTGAGTAACTAAGAAATAATAATCAATAACAAATCAGTAACTACTACTAATATTCCTATCTCTAGATCTTCCACCAGACTCTGAGGTGCCAGGTGACAAACAGTCTGGGGTAGGTTTTCCGACCCCAGTATCATAATCTTGTTTTCCAGGCTATGAACTGTTCCCTCTGGACTTGTTCCAAGAGTCTCATGCCTTATAACATCCAGTTGATCAATAATTATAAATTTCTTTTGCAGCCCTTTCTGGGGCCTGCTTTTCTTTTATTCTTCCTGTTTCCTACACCTCTTGTCAATCTATAGCCTCGGGGTAGGTTATCATTGTGTGTGTGTATTTAATCACTCAGTCCTGTCCAACTTTTTTGTGACCCATGGACTGTAGCCTGCCAGGCTCGTCTGCCCTGGGATTTCTCAGGCAAGAATACTGGAGTGGGTTGCCATTTCCTCCTCCAGGAATCTTCCCAACCCAGAGGTCAAATGCATGTCTCCTGCATCTTCTCTGTCTCCTATGTATCCTGCAATGTAGATGGATTCTTTACCCACTGAGTCCCTAGGGAAGCCCAGGTTATTAGGAGAAGACATCAATAAAAATATGACATAGTATATTGATTCAAACTCCCTAGTTTTAGCAACTATAATTGTTTGACTAAGACTGAACAAAATTTTACACACACACACACACATTTTATCCTTATCTTTGGAATAAGAATTAAGCAAATTAATAGGGTTAACTAATTTATGTAAGAAATGACTACTTCCATGTATAATGCCTTTAAGAATTTTAGCATACTAATTATTTGTATTCAAAGGAATATTGAAAATCTATTATATATAAGGAAAGATCTCTATTTAGTAACTTGTAAGTTCTTTAAGAAACTGTGTAGCTCAAAAATAAAAATCAACTATCTTGAATAATCTCTTATAATTCATCCCCTCAGTTGACATGGATTTAATAGGGCTTCTTATAATTCAAATTGCTTCTTAATTTTCTTAATAATTTAGAAATACATTAGAGTTTTCAGTTTAAATGTTGTTTGAAAGACCTGGGTTCGGTCCCTGGGTCAAGAAGATCCCCTTGAGAATACTACCCTCTCTAGTATTATCTTGCCTGGAGAATTTCATGGACAGAGAAGCCTGACAGCTACATGTGAACCATGGGGTCCCAAGAATCAAGGCAACTGAGCAACTAACACTTTCACTTCTTTGCAAGTGGTAAACGCTTAAGGCAGTTGTTTTTCAATTTCTTTGTTTTGTTTTTCATGATATGCTATGAAATCACTTTAGAAACATTGTTTGGTTATGCTTGCTTTACAAAATAATGAATCAGTATAGTTTCTGTGTGATCAAGACATTCTTATTCAACATTTTTATTGAAAGTAATTTCTAAAAGCAGCTACATTTTATGTCATGGCTCAAAATCTTAATATTACTGAATGAAAGTGTTAGTCACTCAGTCATATCCAACTCTTTGACACCTATGGACTGTAACCCACCAAGCTCTTCTCTCCATGGAATTTTTCAGGCAAGAAGACTGGAGTGAGTTAGTAGATACTTCCTTTCTCAGGCAATCTTTCTGCCCCAGAGATCAAACCCAGGCAGATTCTTTACCATCTGAGTCACCAGAAACAGTGTTTGGTGCTATTTGCTTTAGAAAATAATGGATCAGTATAGTTTCTGTGTGATTAAGACATTCTTCCTTAATGTTTTTATTTACAGTAAATTCTAAAAGAAGCTACATTTTGTCATGATTCAGAATCTTAATATTAGGGAGAGGCAAATGGAGGTTATCCTGATATTAAATTATTCTCCTAGTCTGAAACTGGAAAATGCCCAAAATGAAAGAAAAAACAGTAATTTTGAAATTTTAATGAGGCTAAAATCTCCAAAAACTGTGTACTTTAAAGTATTCTGGGCTTCCCAAGTGGCTTACGGGTAAACAATCTGCCTGTTAATGCCAGGAAAAGCAGGAGACATGGATTTTGTTCTCTGGGTAGGGAAGGTCCCCTGGAAGAGGAAATGACAATTCACTCCAATATTCTTGCCTGGAAAATCCCATGAAGAGAGGAGCCTGGTGGACTACAGTCCATGGCATCGCAAAGAGTCAGACATGACTGAACATCCACACACAAAGTATTTGGGGCATGGTGTTTTCATTTTTAGTGCACAGATATTTAGTCATAGGCACAGTGTAAATGTTGCATACTTTACACCAGAAAAGCAGATTTAGCTATGATCAAATATTTCAGCACCCAAGATAATTTATTTTCCTCAAAGTTAGAATAAGATAAGAGAATGACAGAGTACCAACATATCAGGCTATTATCAGGTGCTATAATTTATATGGTCTACATTGATTTTGCTCTTTGTAGGAGCTAATGCACATGCTTTCAGATGTATCAAGAGGACTTTAAAAAGGAAATATAAAATCTACAAAATATATCTCTCCATGAAATTTTATACCAGCAAGTCCATGGACACTGAACTGAAGAAAAGACAGTTAAATTTTATATGATATTTAACTCCTCTGTTACCCTTTAAAAAATAACACCTAGCCATAAAGCCTAATTTTCTTCTGCTTCAATAGTTTTAACATAGTGGAGAACAAATAGTTACAACTATTTATATTACCTTAAAAATAAAAATCAATTTGCCTTAGCCAAAGACAATATAAAATACAATTAACTGAAACACAATTCTTAAAAAAACTTTCAGTATCAGTAAGGGAACCTTTAAAAAAGTGAATTCTGTGGTTTCATAGCTGAAATATCAATTAAAACATCTTTGATGCAAATGTTATATCTAAAACTAAAGATATCTTGTGACTTAAAGATTTTGAAAAGAAAGGTATAATCTAAATAGTCGTATTATTTAGGTATATTAATCAAAACCAGTGGATTCTCTAAAAAGTGAAAAATATTTTAAAAAGATTTGTGGGGTTTCCCTGATGGCTCAGTGCTGAAAAAGCCACCTGCCAATGAAGGAGACGTAGATTCAGTCCCTAGTCTTGAAAGATTCTACATGCCACGGAGCACTGAGACTGTGATTGAGAGCCCAGGAGATGCAACTGCTGAGCCCGCACACCCGAGGGCCCATGCTCGGCAACAAGAGAAGTCACACGATGAGAAGCCCCGCAGCACAGCTGAAAAGTAGCCCCTACTCACCGCAACGCAGAAAAGCCTATGCAGCAACAGGCTCAGCAGCAGAAGTCAGCACAGCCCGAAGTAAATAAATGCTGAAATACAATTATTCTTTTAAATTGTGTGATTCTGATTATATGGCTCTCTTAAAGTCTCTTTCACTTCAAATATGAATTTAGATCCTATATGAAGCATAGTTTTATTATTATATATAGTATGGTTTGAGGGAAGGAAAGAAAAGTATCAACTTTCCTTTCCCAAAGAGTTTGGGAATGGTAGCTGATCACAAAGCACTAAAAACATGCAATCGAGTGATTCTGAGGACAAATACTTATGTAATACCAACTGTTATTCAAAGACTGACATCTAAGTCAGTGACAAAAGGCATAATTAGAACTTCTCTTCCTCCACTAAACTGGGGATGCTAAAAGGGAACTAAAAGGGCTCCCACTTTAGTAGCAGCACCATATATCCCAGAAGAATCAAAGGGGCAAGAGCATTATTTAGACTTCAGGGATTCTGATGAGTTTAATGAACCAAATTAATGCTATCAATTTAAAAAAAATTAGGAAAAAATAGAGAAATGATTGAAAGATTAAGCAAGAAAATACGAAGTTGGGATACAACTCACTTAAAATAGATTTCATATTAAAATATAAAATAAATGGATTGAGTTATTTTCAATATAAAAGGAGAAATATCAAAACTGATGAAGCAGCAAGAGTGTATAACAAATGACCAAAGATATTTGAAAAATAATCAAATAAAACTTTGGAAATAAAATGTTTTAATATGAGAAATTAAATGGATGAGTTAAAAACAGATAAGTGAAAGCCTTTGAATGCATGGATCACAAAAAGCTGTGTAAAATTCTTCAAGAGATGGAAGTACAGACCACCTTATCTGTCTCCTGAGAAACATATATGCAGGTCAAGAAGCAACAGTTAGAAGCTTACGTGGAACAAGGGCCTGGTTCAAAATTGGAAAAAGAGTACTACAAGGGTGTAGATTGTCACGATGTTTATTTAACTTATAAGCGGAGTACATCATGTGAAATGCTAAGCTAGATGAAGCACAAGCTGGAATCAAATTTGCTGGGAGAAATATTAACAACTTCAGATATGCAGATGACACCACCCTTATGTCAGAAGGCAAAGAGGAACTAAAGACCCTCTTGATGACAGTGAGTGAAAAAGATGGCTTAAAACTCAGCATTCCAAAAACTAAGATCATGGCATCTAGTCCCATCACTTCACGTGATATAGAAAGGGAAAACGTAGAAGCAGTGACAGATTTTATTTTATTGGGCCCCAAAGTCACTGCAAAAGGCAACTGAAGCCATGAAAATTAAAAGACCCTGGCTCCTTGGAAGGAAAGTTGTGACAAACCAAGACAGCATATTAAAAGCAAAAACATCAGTTTACTGACAAAGGTCCCCATAGACAAAGCTGTGGTTTTTCCAGTAGTCATCTACAGATGTGAGAGTTAGACCATAAAGAAGGCTGAAAGCCAAATTGCTGATGCTTTTTAATTGTAGTGTTGGAGAAGACTCTTGAAAGTTCCTTGGACTGCACGATCAAACCAATCTCTCCTAAGGAAAATCAACCCTGAATATTCATTGGAAGAATTGATGTTGAAGCTGAAGCTCTAACACTTTGGCCACCTGATGTGAAGAGCTGGTTCACTGGAAAAGATTCTGAGGCTGGGAAAGATTGAAGGCAAAAGGAGAAGAGGGCGGCAGAGAATGAGATGGTTAGATAAAATCATCAACTCAATGGACATGAATTTGAGCAAGCTCCCAGGGATAGTGAGGGACAGGGAAGCCTGGCATGCTCCAGTCCATGAGGGTCTCAAAGAGTCAGACACAACTTCGGGACTAAACCACAACAATAAAGAGAATTAGTGAACTAGACTACAGAAAATTAATACCCAAAAGAGTTAGAGTAAAAAAGACGTAGTAGTATTTTAGTTGCTAAATCACGTCTAACTCTTGCAACCCCACAGACTGTAGCCTGTCAGGATCCTCTGTCCATTGGATTTTCAGGCAAGAATATTGGAGTGGGTTGCCATTTCCATCTCTACATAAAGATGTAAAATATAAAAATGAATGTAAAAGATAAAGAATAAAATTTCCAATCATCCTCATGAAATCACAGAAAAACATAATATAGTAGCAATATATGAAGAAATGTTGAATATTTTTTGTTTAAAACTAGTGAAGTACCTCTATCAGAAAATAAATATATAATATACTATATAATTATATAACATAGATAAGAAAACATATAGAAAAATCAGTTCAAAAATATTTTATTAAAAGTGCAGTGTGACAGAGATAAAACAAAATGTAACTTTGAAGCCAGACAGGAAGAAGGATAAATAACAAAAATTTAGATTACCTACAAAACAAAGAAGATTAGACTGACAATTACTTTTTGGTAGGAAAAAAGAAACAAGCATTAAAATCCAATCCTAAAAGTTATGAGAGAAAGTCACTATTAATCTGGAATACTTTACCTAGCAAAGTTATATTTTAAAAATAATGCTTATCATTTTAAGGTAAATGAAATAACTATAATATGTAATTAAGTGTAACTTAGAAGGAAACTCAGAACACAAAATATTTTAAGTTAAAAAGACATAGAAAATGAATAAGCGAAATGTCTGGACTAATACTTTAGGAAAAATACAGAACAATCCCTCAGAAATCAGAAGCAGAAATACATTATAGATGTGGGCAAAATTGAAGAACACAAAAAATGCATAAAATACAGAGAATGCACAAAATTTTAGAAGTGATTATTTGAAAGAGTAATAAAACAAGTGAAACAGTGATAAAATTTATTAAGAATAAAAGCAAAGAAGTATGAATAAATAACGGTGTCATGAAGGCAATGGCACCCCACTCCAGTACTCTTGCCTGGAAAATCCCATGGACGGAGGAGCCTGGTGGGGGGGGCAGTCCATGGGATCTCGAAGAGTCGGACACGACTGAATGACTTCACTTTCACTTTTCACTTTCATGCACTGGAGAAGGAAATGGCAACCCGCTTCAGTGTTCTTGCCTGGAGAATCCCAGGGACAGGGGAGCCTGGTGGGCTGCCGTCTATGGGGTCACACAGAGTTGGACACGACTGAAGTGACTTAACAGGGCACATAAGTTAAAATATGCCAGTGTAGTATTAAGTTTACCAGTTTTGAACAACTTTTACACAAGTTGTAAAATTTAGATAAAATGTATGAATTCTTAGAAAATTTATACTTACTGTAACTAACTCAAGAAGAAATATAGAGGCAGAATAAATATAAAGCCTGAAGTAAGAGAATATGAAAGGTATTTTTAAAAAGTAACACTACGATGAGACAACTTTACAAGCAGTTTCTATTTTCCAGAAACTTTAAAGAAACAGATCATTTCAATGTACCCATCATCTATGTAACAGAAAATGGAAGATTGTCTAACTTACTGCATGAGGATACTGTAAAGGCAATACCTAAATCAATCAGCAAGAAAAATAAAACCATAGATAATTGATGAATATAAACATGAAACTAAATCAAATATTAATAGCTAGAAAGACAGATTAATGGCCCTCTGAAGATGTTCATATCCTTCTTAGTCCTCAAAATTGGTGTATTACATACCATAGAAATTATACAAATATGATTTTGGGAATCATATTTGGAATTTTTTTTTGGAGGAAAATATACTTAATGAATAATATATATTTTTGGTTTAAAATTTTTGTATATACATTATATTTTGTATAATCATTTGGGCAAAATTTGTTCTAAGTCTTGAACCTAGAAATGAAGCCATGGGGCAAAATAATTGCCTTTCAGTTCAGCAACATCACCTTTGAATCTCGGCTCTCTCCACGGCTTTCTGCAGCAGCAGGACCTGAAGCTCCTCACGGCAGGCCTCCCCATGGGATGCTTACCCTCTTGGGACCGGCTCCAGGTGACAAAGACCTCTGTTCCAAGGAACCACTGGCTGTTGGTGGATTCTGAGCTGTAGATGCTTGTTGCTACAAAGTGGAGGCTTTCTTTTGGGAGTCTGTTTAATTTTTTTTTTTTTTTTTTTGCTCTGTTTTTAAAAGACATTCAGTAGCTACAATTCTTGGCCATGTCATAAGGGTAGACAGTAGACAGTCAGGCACTTCCAAAAGCTCTTACCTGCCGTGTTGAAGTCTTCAGCCACAGGAGAGTGAGGGATGTGGCCATCATGTTGCTGCCCACAGCCTGCGTATCTGTCCCTTTTCACCCCACTGTGGTCCCTTCCTGAGCCCACGCAGCTGAAGGGCGTGGACAGGACGAATGGCTGTGGTTCTAAAGCCTCTCAGAGCCTTGCTTGTTCACTTGTCAATGACAAAGACATGATTTCTCATTCTACAGGCATGCCTTTCATTATCCTAATATGGAAGATGGGTGTTCAAGAGAGGGACGTTTCTTCATAGGAAAATGAAACCAACACAGTTGAATTTATCATTAACACATGGTTGTGAAATGGAGACTAAAGACTTCTGGGTGTTTTTTTAAAGTACGTGTGTCTCACATATAAGGTACTGGATATTTTTGATAATAATAGCCATTCTGTACAAAGTAGACTCTGATTCTACAGAGAGTCCTTTAAGTCTCTGTAGAATGAGCATCTAGAATTCCGATGTATTTAAAAACAAACATTCTGATATTAACAACAGGACTCTGCTGAGTGATTTCACTTTAAATGGATGACGGATCCTGACTTCAGTACCACATGTCTTTGGACCTCATCACACTGTCGTCTCTCCTGTGTGTCAGTGAATGACTCTCAGGTTGACAGTGCTGACAGTGACTGCAAAAAATGTGCTATTGAGTTTGACTCTAATGTCTTAATTTTCTTTTTTTTTTTTTAATTTTACTTTATTTTGGGAATCTTGATAGGAGCATGCATGCCCTGTGGATTCAGGCTCCACAGCAGACCTTGAGCACCTCTGCAGGTCAGTGAGGTCATCACCATGGTCACAGTACTACCTGCCTGGACTGCAGGCCATATAACTCCACAATCACCTACCTGGATGCCGGACTGTGGCTCTGCAGGCACCCATCCTCACTCCAGATCCTGGCTCTGTGGCCGTTCCATGGACGTCGATGCGTCAGACACTCATGCCACAGCCACCTCTAGTGTCTGTGAGCCATTCCGATGCACAGAGGGAGTCTCAGCTACAAATTTTCCTAGGGGGCTTGAGGGGAGGAAAAGAGATCAGGAGAACCTCAGCATGTGCCACCAACAAGTTCAACAGTCTTTTTGCACAAGCTTTGGCAATTGAAGATTTCTGCAGTCTTTATCAATACTGACCTCAGCTGATAAAACCGCATGAAGACTAAGCTACTGTATGGACCCCAAGCCAGGACGACAGCATTCCACGCAGCCGGGCCCTTGTGTTCACCTCTAGATGGAGGCCTTTCCTTCACAGGCCTCAGGAAAGGGAATGTTTTGGGCCTATCTAGTTTGGATACAGCTAAAACTAAAATTGTTCATCCATTCTTCAATTACGCTAATGTAGAGTTCACCACCCTGAGACTGCATGCATTAGAAAGTTACTTACAAGCACTGTGTTGTTATATCTGATCAGGACTGCTCTGCGTTGTACGAGTCAAGAGGGCTTTGGCCTTCTTTTGTTCCTGCTTGAAACACTCTTTGCCTTGATTTAGTGAAAATATTCTCTTTCAATTTTTATTCTTTATCCCCAGCCTATCTTCATCAGCTTTTTTAAACCACTTTAGCTTCATCTTTTCTCTACATTCTTACCCAAGTTAATATCATTCATTTTTCACAATTTCATTCCATTCAAATGCAGGTGACTACCAAATTTACATCTTGGAGCCATTTCTTTACTCTGAGCCCCAAACTCGTATTTCCTATTATATATCTTTCACTTTTTAGATTTAATATCTAAATTTCTATTCTAGCATTTAGTTTTTACCACTTCACTCAGAGTTCCTGTCCTCGTAAGTGATGGTGCAATAAACATGCCTTAGTTAAAGCAGAAACCTGGATGTTATACTTGATGCATTTTGTTTTCCCTTGTCCTCCAGTCATTAGTAAATCTTGCCTTTCTACTCCAACAATAAACCCATATCTATTCATACTGTTTTCATCTGCACTGACAGAGATACAATTCCATTATTTAATCTTTTGTAATTATGTTTTGTTTTCTTATTTTGTAGAAAAATGAAAAAAATTATAATCAGGAAAACAGATGATTAAAACCAGTTCAAAACATTTCTTTGAACTTAAATTTAAACAGACATCTGGGAGATCATTTCTGTTGATAACCAATCTCACACATCTCCCCCAGCTCAATTAGTTTAATGCCTAGACACATATGGTAATACAAGGAAACAATCAAAGAGTACTTGCATTCTCACATGTGAATTGAGTATTAATGATGGTTTAGTTGCTAAGTCCTATTCAACTCTTTGTGACGCCGTGGACGGTAGCCTGCCAGGTTCCTCCGTCCATGGGATTTCCCGGCAAGAATAATGGAGGGGGTTGCTATTTCTTTCTCCAGGGATTCTTCCTGAATCTGGGTCTCCTGCACTGCAGGCAGGTACTTTAGTGACTGAGTCACCAGGGAATTGAGTATTAATAAAGGCCTAATCTTAATCATCAAGATTGGAGTTTAATAGTATAGATGGAAAGGGGTTGAAAATCAGGGTAGTGGTTTGTGTGACTGGCTACATTCATATGATTAAAACATTAAGAATATCATGAAATTAACTGATTTATAAGATCATATGTGGTTTAAACATTACTCTGGTTTTCAGTTATATTCACTAAGGTTGTATTCTCCAAATGATAGTAGTCTTATAATGCATATTTTGTATTTATGCATGTTAACTTTGAAAGACCAATGTTGATTTTTTTCATTGCCTATAATAGTTTTTTAATGGAAAAGCATTAGTTTGAATTATGAACCATCTTGTAGATATTTTGAAATGCATTGCTTTAAGTGGATCCTAATAATTCTGTGGAAGTTCATTTCAGATGCTGAAATATATGAGAGTTGTTACATTAGAATTAAATTATATTACTGGCAGTTGATAATTTTATTAAATGCCAGGAAGCTTAAATACTAAGTATGTGATTAATGTAATAATTTGCTTAATGTGGTGAGCCAATTTGGAGAAATGGAACAAACACAGATGTTGATAAAAGATATGAATTTGAACCCTAGCACTTACTGTCTGTGTGACTTTAAAAAAGTTACTTACCCTCTCTGATCATATGTATAGAATTTGGAAAACAATTTTTACATTTTAGCATGGCTATAAGAATCAAAGAAAATTTATGTAAAATGCTTGCTGCTGCTGCTGCAGCTGCTGCTGCTAAGTCACTTCAGTCATGTCTGACTCTGTGTGACCCCATAGATGGCAGCCCACCAGGCTCCCCCATCCCTGGGATTCTCCAGGCAAGAACACTGGAGTAGGTTGCCATTTCCTTCTCCAGTGCATGAAAGTGAAAAGTAAAAGTGATGTCCTTCAGTCTTGTCCTCTCTTAGCGACCCCATGGACTATAGCCTACCAGATTCTTCCATCCACGGGATTTCCAGGCAAGAGTACTGGAGTGTGATGCCATTGCCTTCTGATTTATCGTAATTTACTCCATTCTGAGTACTGTTAATTTATTAGTTCAAATGATGCCATATCTGTAGTTACATTGTCACCTACCATCTTGTTAGATGAGCATCTTTGTTGGTTTGTCAGTCCTCACTTTCTGTTTTGACATTTGCCTATCCTTAGTGGCTTCATGGCATTGTAGGTGAAGACTGTATTAGATATTTGAGAAAAAGAAAGAAGAGAATTATACAGATAAGCACATTCACCCAGTGTAAGAAAGAAGGAGGTAGCTTATGTATATTCTAGAGATTTTCTCTATACATCTTTCATCAATATACAGGGTTATATAATCTTGTCTCTGATTATAAAGATAATACCAAGTCATGCCCTCCAGAACAAACTTACCCCAAAGTAAACTGACCTCACCTCAATTATAAGCTTTATTAGCCCTTACTGTCAAGGTGCTGGCTGGCTGGCTGTGTGTGTTCAGTCATGTCCAACTCTTTGTCACCCAAAAGACATGTCCTGCCAGAGTCCTCTGTCCATGCAATTTTCTAGGCAAATATACTGGAGTTGGTTGCCGTTTCCTACTGCAGAAGATCTTCCCGACCCAGGGATCAAATCTGTCTCTTGTATCTTCTGCATTGGCAGGCAGATTCTTTGCCACTATGCCACCTGGGAAGCCCTCTGGAGGAGGAGGGGAGGAAACTAAGACAAATATATTAGAAAAGCATGCAAATGTTTCAGTAAAACATGTCACTCTGTTAACAAAGAATAATGAGGTAATGAGAAAAGTGAATACAATTTTGGCTAATTTATGCTCAGTTAGGGCTTCACAAATGGGGCTCGTGGTAAAGAACCTGCCTGCCAGTGCAGGAGGGAGACAAAAAAGACACAGGTTCAATACATGGGTCGGGAAGATATCCTGGAGAAGGAAATGGCAACACACTCCAGTATCTCGCCTAGTGAACCCCATGGACAGAGGAGCCTGGTGGGCTACAGTCCATGGGGTCTTAAAGAGTCAGACATGACTGAAGTGACAGCACACATGCCCAGCTGATATAAATGGCATATTGCAGATACTTTAGAGAACATCAACAATTCTTGTTATAACAGCTTCAACTATTGTCTGAATCATCAAGTTATATAAGCATATTCACACATAAAATCCACATTGGAGATACACGGAGCAGAATTTGAAATTATTGGTCAGTGAAATGTTCAGAGTAGTTAATTCATAGTACTTCATAGCATTTGGGAATGAAAAATGTTTCACTTCATTACAAAAAAATTCAATTTGATCAATAATATATACAGATTTCTCATTTGCTACTAAGATTTTAAGCATAATGGGAAAATTTTAAAATTTCTAAGGGCATTAAAAAAGATAACTGCTAGAAGCCCAGATGAAAAGACAGACTAAAGGCAACCCTTGGCTTTACAATTTTGTCAAAGATCATTTCTAGTTTAAATGTTCATTTTGTGGAGCACTAAGATATTCATTTGTGGTGCAAAAACTTTGTAACTAAAAGGAAATCTGTCAGATTTAATCTGAGCTTTCTAAGATGTTCATGTTCATTGAAGAGACTGTGCTTGGATTTGTAGCTTTCTCCTAAATATGTAGATAAAATGTAAACAATTTGTTTCTGAAGGAAAGGCCACAACCTAAGGAAATTTTATTACAAATTGAATGGTTTTGTATTCATACACACACAGAAATATAAAGGTGTTTAAGCATGCACTATATGTCTAGCATGTTATAGAGCATTTTACCTATGTGGTTTTATTTAATTTTCAACCCTTGATCTATGAGAAGGTATAAACATCTTTAGATGGCAAATGAGGAAATCAAGACTGAAAGTGATTGCATAATTTTCCCAAGGGCACATACCTCATATCTGAGCAACTCTGAAACTCTTGTTATTTTTCTTCAGTCAGGATGTCCTCTGTAATCATAGCATGTTGGCATATCTGGGCCTAAGAAGTTAAGTCCTGCATTTGAATAATTTTATGTGTCTTAAACATGAAAACAATTATATGAGCTATGATTAGCTTTAATATTGCAGTCTTACTTTAGATAATATAGTATACACAATATAGAAAATTATTACCCACTCCATATCAAACATCATTTATCATCATGTAGTTTTAAACAGAAGAGTGAAGACAATATTCTTTTAGCCCCAATTAAACAAACCATTCTTGTCAATATGTTCTTGATATAAATTCAAATTAAACCTGACATGCTGGTAGTTAGATGTCAAGATGCTAATATTGATGATTATGTTATATGTTTAATCACCTTTCGAGGCAATTAGAGCAAACTAAGTGCGTCCAGAAGTTTCTACTCAAAATTTTGATCATAATTATATGTGACTTCATAGCTGAGGGTATTTATGGCTACTCCTGTAACTAAGGGCTTCCATGGTGGCTCAGACAGTAAAGTGTCTGCCTGCAATGAAGAAGAACTGAGTTTGATCACTGGGTTGAGAAGATCCCTTGGAGAAGGAAATGGCAACCCACACCAGTACTCTTGACTGGAAAATTCCATGGATGGAGGAAACTGGTAGGCTATAGTCCATGGGATCACAAAGAGGTGGAAATGACTGAGCAGCTTTACTGGTTCACTGATTCCCACAACTAAAAAGGGAGAATATAATATATTCTAAGATACTTGGCTATAACATTGCTTCCAGATTTTAAAGCATAGTTTAAAAATGTGATTTAGTATAAAAAGACATTACTTTGTATTAGTATTCTTTTAAACTTCAAAACAGCACAAGATTTAGATTTTAAGAATTCTTTTTAATCTTCCCTATAGTTCTGCTAATCAATAGTTGTAAACATAGAATACTGCAGGAAAATCGGCAGTAACAACATGAAAACTAATAATATTGATAGCCTCTGAAGGATTTGGGTCTATTTCTCCAACTAAATATAAAATCAGTGAAATGTGGAGTCCAATGGAAGAACACAGTCTTTTTCAATTGACTTACTTTTTTTTTTTAATTGGAGGGTAATTGTTGTGTTGCCTTCTGCCATACATCAACATGAATCATCCATCAGATCAGTTCAGTCACTCAGTCGTGTCCGACTCTTTGCGACCCCATGAATCGCAGCACACCAGGCCTCCCTGTCCATCACCAACTCCCGGAGTTCACTCAAACTCATGTGCATTGAGTCAGTGATGCCATCCAGCCATCTCATCCTCTGTCGTTCCCTTCTCCTCCAGTCCCCAATCCCTCACAGCATCAGAGTCTTTTCTAATGAGTCAACTTTTTGCATCAGGTGGCCAGAGTATTGGAGTTTCAGCTTTAGTATCAGTCCTTCCAAAGAGCATCCAGGACTGATCTCCTTTAGGATGGACTGGTTGGATTTCCTTGCAGTCCAAGGGACTCTCAAGAGTCTTCTCCAACATCATCATTCAGAAGCATCAATTCTTCAGTGCTCAGTTTTCTTCACAACCCAACTCTCACATCCATACATGACTACTGGAAAAACCATAGCTTTGACTAGACGGACCTTTGTTGGCAATGTCTCTGCTTTTGAATATACTATCTAGGTTGGTCATAACTTTCCTTCCAAGGAGTAAGTGTCTTTTAATTTCATGGCTGCAGTCACTATCTGCAGTGATTTTGGAGCCCCCCAAAATAAAGTCTGACACTGTTTCCACTGTTTCCCCATCTATTTCCCATGAAGTGATGGGACCAGATGCCATGATCTTCGTTTTCTGAATATTCAGCTTTCAGACAACTTTTTCACTCTCCTCTTTCACTCTCATCAAGAGACTTTTTAGTTCCTCTTCACTTTCTGCCATAAGGGTGGTATCATCTGCATATCTGAGGTTATTGATATTTCTCCCAGCAATCTTGATTCCAGCTTGTGCTTCAGCCAGTGCAGCGTTTCTCATGATGTACTCTGCATAGAAGTTAAATAAGCAGGGTGACAATATACAGCCTTGACATACTGCTTTTCCTATTTGGAACCAGTCTGTTGTTCCATGTCCAGTTCTAACTGTTGCTTCTGACCTGCATATAGGTTTCTCAAGAGGCGGGTCAGGTGATCTGATATTCCCATCTCTTTCAGAATTTATTGTTTATTGTGATCCACACAGTCAAAGTCTTTGGCATAGTCAATAAAGCAGAAGCAGTTGTTTTTCTGGAACTCTCTTGCTTCTTTGATGATCCAGCAGATGTTGGAAATTTGATCTCTGGTTCCTCTGCCTTTTTTAAAACCAGCTTGAACATCTGAAAGTTCACGGTTCACATACTGCTGAAGCCATAAGTATACATATATCTTAAAGGAAATCAATCCTGAATATTCATTAGAAGGACTGATGGTGAGCTAAAATTCCAGTACTTCGGCCACCTGATGCAAAGAGCCTGACTCATTAGAAAAGACCCTGATGCTGAGAAAGATTGAAGACAGGAGGAGAAGAGGATGACAGAGAATGAGGTAGTTGGATGGCATCACTGACTCAATGTGCATGAGTTTGAGCAAGCTCTGGGAGATACTGAAGGACAAGGACGTCTGGCGTGCTGCAGTCCATGGGGTCACAAAGAGTCAGTCTCAACTGAACAACAATACATATGTCTGCTCCTTCTTGAACCTCCCTCACACCTCCCACCCCATCTGCACCCCTCTAGGCTGTCAGAGAGCACATATTTGAGCTCCTGTGTCAAAACTGCAGATTCTTACTACCTACTTTACATATGGTAATATACATGTTTCAGTGCTACTCTCAACTCATCCTACCCTCTCCTCCCCCTGCTATGTGCACAAGACTGTTCTCTATGTCTGGATCTCTATTGCTGCCCTACAAATAGGTTCATTAGTACTATTTTTCTGGATTCCATGTATATTCAGTAATATATGATACTTGTTTTTCTCTTTCTGACTTACTTCCCTCTATATAATAGTCTTTGGTTCATCCACCTCACTAGATCAGTTCACTTACATTTTTAAATGCACTGCTTGCAGTATTCTCTCCAGGAAATCATAGTATTTGATTTCAATTTCCTTATTTTTTTCCTGAGCATTTTAGTATTTTTTATCATTAAAATTATCTTATTTTTGATTGTGAAAAAATGTGTTAGGATGCTGAAGCATAAATATATGATGGAATGCATATCCATTCACAATTTGTTTCAGCCACTCAATAATAAAATTATATACACTATACATTTAATGGCATTTCATGTGTGTGGAAGAAAGGTTGCAAAGATTAGTTAAGATCTTATCAATGTCTTTAAGTAAACAAATTTTATTTTTTCATTTTGTCATAAATAAATCATTATATTTAAATTCTTATAAGATCCCATTAACTGACAAATGGATGCCTCTTGTAGGATATTAAAATGTGAAAATCTAAATATCTTGAAACTTATAAAACATGGTAAGCCTCTGAGTCTGAAACCAAAATTTACTTAGTATTTTGGTATAATTTCACTTAATATCAAACTATAACATTTTTTAATTACAACTAGTCTCTGAAAATACAATTTTAATGACTTCATATTAATTTATTACATAAGTATGCCATGGGTTATTAATAGACTCTCTAGTCATTTTTCTTATTTTTTTCTATATACTGATTATTACTTTCGTGAACATCATACACATTACTGAATCTTTGTTAGGATAATTTTTTGTGTGTATTAATCTGATCAATAATTCTACTACTATCATAGCATATAATATTCTGAGCTGACACATATATTTTTAACCTGAATCATTTTTTGTTTGCATAAACTATTTTTATGATGTTTTTTCTTTAGGAAGTGCATTTAGATAAGGCATTTTCTAAATCTGCCATGTCTGAAAAATATTTTATCTACAGAGTGGCTAGGTCATGTTTCTTTTTCCCTCTGTAAATGTTACTCAATTGTCTTCTGATATTTTAATGTCACTGAGATTTCTGAGGACAGCTTGATTTTTTTCATTTCCTTCCCCCAGTGAACATTTATTGAGTGTTCACAGGGTGCTTGGTGCTGGCAAATTGTAACCAAAGAGGGTTATTACCCCTATAGACATTTTTGTCACATAGTGAGTGAAAGTGAAAGTCACTAGTCATGTCTGACTCTTTGTGACCCCATGGACTATGGAATTCTCCAGGCCAGAATAGTGTAGTGGGTAGCCTTTCCTTTCTCCAGGGGATCTTCCCAACCTAGGGATAGAACCCAGGTCTCCATAGTCTATCTTTTATAGGCAGCTTCATTTTTTCCAGCCTACATGTTTGAAGAAATATTATTTTCTCATCTTTTAATCCTTAAAGCTTATGTTAAATTCTATGTTGACAAGAAGATTCCATCCAGTCTTCCAAATCTGATGGATTTCTAATGACCAGGTCTTGGGGTGTGTTGAAGCATCATGGGATTGAATTTGTTGGGAAAAGAGTTCCATGGTCAGTCACTATAATATGTCCAGTGGCTGCTGAGTATTTTACAGTGCAAGTTAAGCAAAGTCCATTTCAACTTGCAATGTCTTGTTTCAAATCAGCATTCCTATTGTTTCTTTTATGAATGATTTTTTCATCTGTTTTTCATTTTAAAATAGAGATTTTTATATAAAACATATTTCTGTGATCTACATATACTATATTTTACCTTTTTTTATTTTTATCTCTATCTTTTCCTTTGAGTTTTGGGAAGTATTTCAGAATTCTCTTGTATATTTAATTATCTTCTTTTTCTTTGTAGTCACCCACTATAATGAGTTATACTCGTGTGTGTGTGTGTGTGTGTGTGTGTTTAATGAATTACATTGTTGTGTATCAGTTAATGTTGGGAGGAAATGTATGGCATTCTCAAATCTGGTGTGTTTTAGGAAAAATTTTTTAAAAGGGGCACATGTTTGATCTGGGTATAATGAAATAATACAGAAAAGTGAATTAGTCAAAGCTATTTTTTTTTTCCAGTAGTCATGTATGATTGTGAGAGTTGGACCATAAAGATGACTGAGCACCGAGGGACTTTCAAACTGTGGTGCCAGAGAAGATTCTAGTGAGCCCCTTGAACACCAAAGTGATTAAACCAAGCAATCCTAAAGGAAATCAGCACTGAATATTCACTGGAAGGATTGATGCTGAAGTGAGGCTCCAATACTTTGACCACCTGATGCAAATAGCCAATTCACTGGGAAAGACCTTGATGCTCGGAAAGACTAAGTGCAGGAGAAGAATGCGGTGACAGAGGATGAGATGATTGGATGGCATCATGAACTCAATGGACATGAGCTTGGGAAAACTCCAGGAGATAGTGAGGACAGGGAAACCTAACATGCTGCATTCCATGGGGTCACAAAAAGTTGGACTTGATTGAGCAACTGAACAACAACTAACACTAATAATAGCAATGTGCTATTTCCCTATCTCACATGAAGTGAAGCAGCAGTTATGAAAACCTGGAACCAGAGACAATCATGTGGAGTAAGCCACCTGGTATTAGTTAATGGTTAAGAGCAGCAGAAAGCTCATGGCAATGTCACAGAAAGTAAATCAAAGAATAATCAACATTAAAGTGTTTTTGAATAAAAATGTAGTCCTTTCTCTTTGCTGAGAAAAAAAAAATTAAAGATCAACAATGTGTAACAACTTTATATCAGCACATAATGAAAACATGATATGGCAGAATTGAGAGCAAACCGAGTAATCATATCAATAAATTAATAAATTTAAATGATTTTAACTCAGTAAGAAAGATTTGTATGATTAGAACACACAAATCAAAACCCAATTCTTTACTATATATATGAAATGCATCTAAAAATATGATGATCCAGAATGGATAAAGTTGAGAAATGAATGGGAAACTATACCAGGAAAAAGATAAAAAGAAAGCAAGGTAAATGCTCCTGATATAAAGCAAGATTTTAAGTGCAAAATATCATTAAGTAGTACAAAGAATGCAAAACTGACAGATTTAGCAAATGAAAATACTGAAATCTCAGTTAAATTTTAATTTTAGATAAACAGTGAATATTTTAATATACTGATATTCCGTGCAACATTTTAACACAACTTAAAATTTATGTATTATTTGTATAAAATCTAAGTTTAAACAGGAATTCATGTATTTTTCCAAAAATCCTACTAATTTCCCAGTAAATAATGTTACCTGAACAAGTATAAATTATGGAATATAATCATAAATTTCTTTACATTTGTCTTTTACTGTCCTTTAAATTTGCTATTTTCCCAACAGAGCTTACTCAACACCAATAGTTTCTAACTCCTCCAGCACTGTAGTTGACAAAGAGAAAAAGGTAAGACTTCACAGACTTGAATGATAACTTTATTGGTTATTAGCAACATCTTTCTTAAAATGCATGAGGTTGCAAAGACAGACATGACTCAGTGACTAAACAACAGAAGTTCAATTCAGACAGTATGGTATGGGCACAAAGACAGAAATATAAATCAGTGGAACAAAACAAAAAGCCAAAGATAAATCCATGCACCTATGGACACTGTATGTTTCACAAAGGAGGCAAAAATATACAAAGGAGAAAGGACAATCTCTTTAACAAGTGGTGCTGGGAAAACTGACCAACCATGTGTAAAAGAATAAAACCAGAACACTTTCTAACACCATACACAAAAATAAACTCAAAATGGGTTAAAGATCTAAATGTAAGACCAGAAACTATAAAACTCCTAGAGGAAAACATCAGCAGAACACTCTCTGACTAAATCACAGCAAGATTCTTTTTGACCCACCTCCCAGAATAATGGAAATGAAAACAAAAATTAACAAATGGGACCTAATTAAACTTAAAAGTTTTGCACAATGAAAGAAACTATAAGCAAAATGAAAAGGCTGCCTACAGAATGGGAGAAAATAGTAGCAAATGACTCAACTGACAAAAAATTAATCTCCAAACTATACAAGCAACTCATGCAGCTCAATACCAGAAAAACAAATAGCCCAATCAAAAAGTGGGTAAAAGAGCTAAACAGACATTTCTCCAAAAAAGAGATACAGATAGCTAATAAACACATGAAAAATGCTCAACATCACTCATCATTCAGTTCAGTCGCTCTGTCATGTCCGACTCTTTGCGACCCAAGAATCACAGCACGTCAGGCCTCCCTGTCCATCACCAACTCCCGGAGTTTACTCTAACTCATGTCCATAAGTCGGTGATGCCATCCAGCCATCTCATCCCCTGTCATCCCCTTCTCCTCCTGCTCCCATTCCCTCCTGGCATCAGGGTCTTTTCCAATGAGTCAAATTTTGCATGAGGTGGCCAAAGTACTGGAGTTTCAGCTTCAGCATCAGTCCTTCCAATGAACACCAGGACCAATCTCCTTTGGGATGGACTAGTTGGATCCTTGCAGTCCAAGGGACTCTCAAGAATCTTCTCCAACAGCACAGTTCAAAAGCATCAATTCTTTGGCGCTCAGCTTTCTTCACAGTCCCACTCTCGCATCCATACATGACCACAGGAAAAACCATAGCCTTGACTAGATGGACATTTGTTGGTAAATTAATGTCTCTGCTTTTGAATATGCTATCTAAGTCGGTCATAACTTTCCTTCCAAGGAGTAAGAGTCTTTTAATTTCATGGCTGCAGTCACTGTCTGCAGTGATTTTGGAGCCAATAAAATAAAATCTGACACCGTTTCCACTGTTTCCCCATCTATTTCCCATGAAGTGATGGGACCAGATGCCATGATCTTTGTTTTCTGAATGTTCAGCTTTAAGTCAACTTTTTCACTCTCCTCTTTCACTTTCATCAAGACGTTTTTAGTTCGTCTTCACTCTCTGCCATAAGGGTGGTTGCCGAGGTCCAGCCCCCGCAGGATCCAGGGAAACCCGAAGGAGAAACAGCGTCAGCGATTGCGATTGATTTAGAGAGAGAGATAAGGAAAGAATGTTGAAGATAGGAAAATAGAGGAGAGAAGAAAAGAGGCTGATGTTCCTTGGTTTATACAGAAAATCAATAAAGTCTTAAGACAAGAGACTTGCACTGTCTACGTGAGGCCACAGGTGCCCTCCTGGTCTCCCATGGGAGTGAAGACACAGGACACCTTCCAGTTCAGGTCTTAGAAACCCAGGCAAATAAGTAGACATGGTGGACTTCTGTACTCCAGATGGAACCAGCCAGAAAGAGAGAGTAAGAGGAGGAGAAAATGATTGACACGGGGGAGATCAACTGCTTTGATGAGTGAGATCCCAAAGCTTTATTTTTCAAAAGGTGCTTATGTACCTTTTTTGTACATAGAGGGAAATGAAAGATGCAAGGTCATACAGAGTCAGCCCAACATTCCAGCAGTTCTGCCCTTATCAAAACCAGTATTTTTTTTTGTATACCTTTTTTACAAAGAGTGTGTGTACAGCATCTTCTGGCCTTGGAGGCCTGTGAACATTTTAGGACCCTCTTTTGATAAAAGCTACTCAACCACAAAACTTATTTTTTCTCAAAGTGTCTTTTCTTTATATTTCTAATCTATGTCAGTCTCAGAAAATGCCAAACAGAGTTATGTTTTTCACAGAGCTAAGGTGCAGTGAGTTACAAGAAAGAGCCAATTAGCTCAAAATTCTGATATGGTTAAATTCAAGGCTACACTTGTTTTTCTTACATTCTCACTATGTTAACTAATGCATTCCCAGGTGCACAGTGGATAAGAGATATGGGAACTTAGCAACAAGCATTGGCCCAATAATGAAACCCTGCATCAGCACTACTGTAATAACTTTTAACTATTTGAAAGGCTCTATGTTTTTAGGCTTTCTGTGCCTCTCACAGTTGGGAGGCTATAAATAATCAGATACGTAGCTGCAAGAGTCTGGATATACCTGCCAAGCAAGCTAGAATGTTAACAGAGGTGGTTTGATTTGAAATATCCCTCTCATGTCCAGGAGACTTATTAGCTATAGCCCTAAGTTGATTTTCACCAGAGAAAGGTGGTCAGGGTTAGCCCCCTGTTAGTGTCAGAGGAGTTGGTGAAAGTCATGAGATAGTAAGACAGGCAGATTCTGGTTTTGGGGGTAGATGCTCGAGAAAGCCTAGGGAGCCCCTTGAGCTGTGAAGTCTTGCTTAACAGTTCTCTTCCACATGACTTTGTCATGGGTGGGATCTCCCGTGGTGGCTCCCAGCAGGTGGTGTCATCTGCATATCTGAGGTTATTGATATTTTTCCTGACAATCTTGATTCCAGCTTGTGTTTCTTCCAGTCAGCGTTTCTCATGATGTACTCTGCATATAAGTTAAATAAGCAAGGTGACAATAAATAAAAATTTACCATTCTAACAATATAAAAATATAAATATACTTTGCCAACAAAGGTCCGTCTAGTCAAGGCTATGGTTTTGCCACTGGTCATGTATGGACGTGAGAGTCAGACTGTGAAGAAAGCTGAGCACTGAAGAATTGATGCTTTTGAACTGTGGTGTTGGAGAAGACTCTTGAGCGTCCCTTGGACTGCAAGGAGATCCAACCAGTCCATTCTGAAGGAGATCAGCCCTGAGATTTCTTTGGAGGGAATGATGCTGAAGCTAAAACTCCAGTACTTTGGCCACCTCATGGGAAGAGTTGACTCACTGGAAAGGACTCTGATGCTGGGAGGGATTGGGAGCAGGAGGAGAAAGGGAAGACAGAGGATGAGATGGCTGGATGGCATCACGGACTCGATGGACGTGAGTCTGAGTGAACTCCAGGAGTTGGTGATGGACAGGGAGGCCTGGCGTACTGCGACATGGGGTCACAAAGAGTCGGACATGACTGAGTAACTGAACTGAACTGAACTGAATAGTTTTTATTTCCTAGTTTTTCCTTTTAGATGTTTTTATCAGCCTCTTAATTGCCACAAATGATATTGCTGCCTCAGGCAACTGTGATCATAAATAATTCCTATGATGACTTTGAATGAATGCCCTGAGGACAGAGCTGTTTATATAAAGCAAGCTCTGAGTCACGTTAGAGAAAGAGAAATCCTGAGAGCAAGCTCCTTTCCAGGGAGCTTCCAGCCTTGGTTAATAAGTGACAGTTCCTGAGGATGGGACTTTTGTTCTATTCTGTGCTGTCCTCTCCAGCAGCTGCTGGCCTTCTGATTTGCACAGTTATCATGACATTGTGTGACTTTTGATTTTTCAAAATTAATTGCAGAGTTTGGGAGAGGATGTTGTGTATAAAGCCAATTAAGATTCCATAAAGCTTGCTGTTCTTTGTGAGATTCAGCTAGTTTTCCTGAGTAAACATCCTTCAGTTCAGTTCAGTTCAGTCATTCAGTCGTACCCAACTCTTTGTGACCCTATGTATTGCAGCATATCAGGCCTCCCTGTCCATCGCCAATTCCCGGAGTTCACTCAAACTCATGTCTATCGAGTTGGTGATGCCATCCAGCCATCTCATCCTCTGTCGTCCCTTTCTCCTCCTGCCCCCAATCCCTCCCAGCATCAGGGTCTTTTCAATGAGTCAACTCTTCACATGATGTGGCCAAAGTATTGGACTTTCAGCTTTAGCATCAGTCCTTCCAAAGAACACCCAGGACCGATCTCCTTTAGGATGGACTGGTTGGATCTCCTTGCAGTCCAAGGGACTCTCAAGAGTCTTCTCCAACACCACAGTTCAAAAGCATCAATTCTTTGGCACTCAGCTTTCTTCACAGTCCAACTCTCACATCCATACATGACCATGGAAAAACCATAACCTTGATGAGACAGACCCCTGTTGGCAAAGTAATATCTCTGCTTTCTAATATGCTATCTAGGTTGGTCATAACTTTCCTTCCAAGAAGTAAGCATCTTTTAATTTCATGGCTGCAATCACCATATTGTTACAAACCTTTGGTTAATTTCCAAATTTCTGAAAAAAAATTGATTTTGACAGTTTTTACTTCTGTTAGTATTGCTTTTATTGATTTTAGAAGGCCTTTACCCTATTATTTCAGAAGTATTTTCTACAGCAATTTTGCAAGTTTATAATAGCTTGTGTGTGAAACTTATCCAGGCATTAAATGGGTATATGACATTTGACTCACATTTTTCTCTCCCTGATTATCAAAAATATTTATTATCTCCTGGCATTGTGTTATTATCAGTTAAAATATGACCACCATCTTATTTTCTTTGTCCTTTAAATGACTTAACTATTTTGCTATTTTGTCCATTTTTTGTTGTTGTTTATTTTTC
Organism: Aepyceros melampus; assembly: GCA_006408695.1. Classification (NCBI taxonomy): domain Eukaryota; kingdom Metazoa; phylum Chordata; class Mammalia; order Artiodactyla; family Bovidae; genus Aepyceros; species Aepyceros melampus. The sequence continues at coordinate 219,212 of SJXQ01004484.1, forward strand.
TTTCAAGGCTTCATTCCAGAGGAAAGATTCTGGCATTATTTTACCTAACAGATACTGTCCTTTCAAAATGTATTTTCAGATTTTATTTTTAAATTTTTTTTTAATTTTGATAATATTTTTTTCTGAATACATGTTGTAATATTTGTTCTGTTTCATTTATTTCACTTCTTTCTTTGGTGATGCATATACATGCTCAATTTACTTTCATTTTCTTCTTTATCTACCTTCTTTTTTGATATTTAAATTGTCTTTCTTTTTGTATTAAAGCATTCATTCTTATGTTTCTTTTAGTTTACTGTTTATTTCTGAAATGAATTTTTATTTGTCTTTCTTGAATTCTTTCACTTTATGAGTTTTCCTAAGTCTATGATTATTCATGCTTTGGATCACTTTTAACTTGCTTTGAAATACTAGGTTAGAGGTTTCCCTGGTGGCTCAGTGGTAAAGAATATCTGCCAAGGCAGGAGACATAGACTCAATCCCTGGTCCAAGGAGACCCCACATGCTCTGGATCTGCTAAGCCTGTGTGTTACAACGGCTGAGCCTGTGCTCTAGAGCCCATGTGCCACACCTACTGATGCCCACATGTCCTAGAGCCTGTGCTCTGCAACAAGAGAAGCCACAATGAGAAACCCATGCATGGCAACTAGAGAGACTAACCTCTGCTTAATGCAACTAGAGAAAAACCCACACAGCAAAAAGGATCCAGTAGAGTGGAAAAAAAGGGGGGGGGGG
>SJXQ01004485.1:0-40526 GCA_006408695.1 Aepyceros melampus
AGAAAAGAAAGGACAGTTCAATATTCGGAAATCTTACAGTGAAATTCATCACATTAATAGTATAAAATAGGAAAAATCATGGTATATTGATCAATGCTAAAAATACATTTGATAAAATTCAACAGTTACTCATGATATACATTCTTAAACTCAGAATAGCATGAATCTTCCTAACCTCAAAAAGAAATCAATCAAATCTTAACATCAAGCACAGCCTCCATAACTCTCAAACATGGTGTGTGCGTGCACAGTCACTCAGCCGTGCCCACCTCTCTGTGACCCCGTGGCCTATTAGCCCACGAGGTTCCTCTGTCCACAGTACTCCCCAAGCAAGAATACTGGAGTGGGTTGCCATTTCCTACTCCTGGGGATCTCCCCAACCCAGGGGCTGAGCCCATGTCTCTTGCATCTCCAGCATTAGCAGGCAGAGTCTCCACCACTGGGCCACCAGGGAAGCACCTCAAACATGGTACCCTACTCTGTTTTCAAAGTGATATTTACATGTCCCTGAACTTGTTTCATTTTTTCTTTTTTAAATCATGAAAATATGATAACATGTTTACAGGAGACTTGGAAGATACAGAACAAAGTCATGCATAGCTCTGCTCTATATTGCAATTGTTTGTTTTATCTATTTTCCTGTTTACTTCACCTCTTCCATGGACAAGGATTTCGTTTGCCTTGTTCATGGTTGTGCACCCAGAATCAAGAACAGTGCCTGGCATGAAGCACAGGCCAAAAAATATTTGATGAATGGCTGAAAAATGAATAAATAAATGTTGGGAGGAACAACTCAACATATTTCCAGAAAGGTTAAAAATCAAACAAGGATGGATGGTATTGCTGCTCAAGTTCAGTATGGTTATGATGCTTCTGTTCCATGTGGAGACGAGAGAAAATGAATGCCAGGTCTGTGTGTGGGAAACAAGAAAATTACACTGTTCAGATGAGATATTTTCACTATTTAGAAATTTTAAGAAAACAAGCAAGGAATTTAGGAAGGTGGCCAAGTGGCAAATCAAGCAGAAAAGGTTCCAGCTGTAAATGTGAGCGAACGCAGTGGTGAGAAGGATTCTCAGGGAGAAAGGCAAATAAGCAGCAGACACAGCAAACACTTGAAAAGGTGCTCAACCAGACGTCACGGTTACGGCAGTAATGACAGCACCCACGGCCTTCAGGTCTACTAGCACCCAGTCTGCGCAGCCCTGGGGCCCAGGCCGCCCGCCGCCCTGCTCAGGGGCTGTGGTTCGGAAGGTGAGTGATGACACTCGGGGTGTCACCGAGAGGACACACACAAGGACAATCATCACGGAACTGCGAAGCCCCTGAGTGCGCCCGCGGGCGAGTGGGAGAATGGCGTGTGCTGTGCTCCCGCAGGAAGTGCTGCCAGGCAGGGTGAGTGGGCCAGGTGTGCGCACAGTTGCATGGATCAGCCCCCAAGCACGCTGCACCAAAGAGGCAGACGGCCAGCGTTCACCAAGCGCCTGTGTCCACGCGAGACGCCTACCCGTTGTTTACCATCCACACGGGCAGAGTGAAATCCTGGAGGCACGCATTGAGTTCTACTGACCTTGGAGTTGAGTTTCTCTGGGGAGGGAGGAAGGAGAATGGGATCAGAGAAGGGTCATTGGAAGCTTCGACTATCTGTGAGATATCCATGGCTTTGGTCATTAATGAGGTGTGGATTTACACACAGTGAAAACTCAGACGTGTGCCAGTCGGTTTTGACAAATACGCAGCAAGCCAGGCCCCTTCCCGCCACTCCCAAAGGTTCTCCCATGTCCTCCCCAGTCCATTCCCCGCCCCAGACGCGACCTTGGAGCTGATAGCTAGTGTCAGAGGTTCCTTTGCTGATGCGAGAATCTCAGTAAATGGAATCGTACTCTCCCGTGTCTGGATGGCTCCAGCACAGTATTTCTGAGCTTCACCCATGCTGTTAAGATATCAGCAGGCTCTCTCTTGTCACTGTTGGGTAGAGATCCCTGCCTAACTATGCGGAAGTTTGTTTGCCAGAGTCCTGCTGACAGACATCTGGGTTTCTGGTCTCTGACTAGTATTCATAAAGCTTGAATGTTCTTGTACAAGGCTTTGGAGAGGACATATATTTTTAGTTTCCCTTGAAACTAAAGGGGAAATGCTGAGTTATAGAGAAAAAAAAGTCTGTGTGTGTGTATATAGATATATATACTTTCCAAGAAACTGCAGTAAAATTTTTCACTTCCGTCATAGTGTAGGAGGCTCCACTTACCTGACAGCCTTGCCGACATTTGGTAGTGTCCGCCTTTCTCATTTTAGCCATCCTATCTTCCTTGATGATGAATGATAAGCACTTTTCATGTGTTTATTGACCACTTGTATATGTTCGTGTGTGTGTGTGAGAAGTTGGTTCAAGTCTTTACCCAGTAAAAAACAGTTGGATGTTTCTCTATTGTTAAGTTGCAGGATTCTTTACGTAACACGGATGTAACGATTTGTAAGCCGTGTGCGCCTTGAATATTTTCTACCGGTTTGTGATTGGCCTGTTTATTTTCTTGATGTGTGTTTGATGAGAAGTGTTTCATCTTTCTGGAGCTCTCTTTGCCTTTTTGTGTGTGTAGTCAGCCTATGAATCTGTGAGTGTTTCTTCCTGTGCTCCTCTGTTTGCTTCTAGCTTTTACCTCTTTGTTGTTTTCTCTTTTTACCTTTAGGCTCATGATGCAACTTGAGATGATATCCAGTGGTCCGAGCAGCACTCACTGAGCCTTCCTCTCCCTGGCCAGCCACACTGGCCCTTGACAGAAGCCGCTGACCGTGTGTTTTGGGCCCGTATTAGACACTCTGTTGTTTTGCACTGATTAATTGGTCTTTTCCTTTTTCCAGTACCACACTTTCTTGATTACTGTAGGCATCAGTACATTTTATTGTTTTAAAAAACAGGATCAGAAGCAAAAGGAGGAAAATGTTAACATTTGTTAAATCTAGTGGTGGGCACAAGGGTTTTGAAGCTTCTCAAAACATTTAAAAACATAAACATGTAATGGAAGACAGGTTCCAGTCTTCCATTACAACAACAAAAACTTATCAGTTCCTAAGAATAAAATAAATGGACAAGTTCTTTATTTAAAAAAAAACAAGGTTATTGAAGATGTTGAATTTATATAAGTAGTTGAAAGAAAGAATACTTTCCTGAAGAAGACTGAGTATTGTAAATTTAATGTAATTTCTATAAAAATCATATGAGTATTTTAGGAAGGTAAATTTATCCTCAAGTTAATCTAGGCAAAGTCAATAAGAGTGAATAGCAAGAAAAAATTGAAATGAGCAGAAGAAAAACTGCTAAGGGAAATTGATCTACCTTGTGGGAACTCAACTTTCTTTTTTTTTTGGAAGAAAATTAAGTCTTATTTATTGCGAAAACCAAACCACTAGGAAAATATATCACAGTCTTGAAACAGCAAACAGACAATATTATCATTTCAAGTAGTAAGTTGGTAAAAAGACAAGGTCCTTATCAACATGATAAGGGGCCAGAACTGGGGCAAGAACAACGCATGTAGCAAAGGCCCTGGCAAAAGTGGTATTTGGTAACGGAGGGCAGTCCCTTTATCGTTCTAAAGGAGCCACAGTTCATCCCTGAGTTGCTTACTTTCCCTCCCTTGATTTTTTGCCACGGGATTGTCTCAACAAAGCTCTGTTATTTCAGGGGGCAAAGTAAGCAACACTGGGTTTAGGCTTTCATTCTGTTTCATGAGAAACAGATTTTTCCAAAGCCCGTCCTTCACAACCCTCTTAATTAAGTAGCTAATAGTTCCTCTTTCACTGTTTATTCCTGAATATGAGCATATTATATGTCAAAACCCCGTTTCCCTTCAAGGCTGAGTGTCACTGTAAGATTGTCCGGTAGCTTGCTGACGCTGCTGCAGGCGGCCTCAGGGCCCACAGTGGCTGCCAGTGAGAGGGAGAGCACTTGCTTCCTTTACCAGTGTGAGATCGCTTCTTACATTTTTGCAGGGTCTCCTGGCTGAATGATGTAATGTGTGAGAATTTTAAGAAACACATATCCACATCTTGATGGTCAGAAAGGAGTACCTGCAGGGACCCTTTCAACGTTTTTATCCAAACTGCCTCTCCCAACTTTACATCTTAAAGTCATGCCCTTGCCTATAAAAGAAAAACAAGCAAAACAAACCCCCTGAAAGGCCCCTGTACCTTTCTACATTAGTGACTGCATGGATTTTATTAGTTTGTGGAAAATGTTGTAGTGATCCTTCTGGTAAACAGCAGGTGGACACCAAATAGAAACACCTCCTTTCATACTCCACTAGACAATAAGCTGGTTACGTGAACCTGCCAGTCTCTTGGTATCTGTGCAGTAAGAGGATCTGGTACCTTGGAGGGCCCTGGTTTGGTACAAGGGAAGACTCCCTGTTGGCAGGAGAAGTACTTGCCACAGGAAATTCAGGCTCACAACAAACCTCCTGTGCTATCTGTGACCCAAATTTTAGCACTGCTTTTTATCCATTTCACTTTCTAGGATTGAAACACAAAGGAACCAGCGTCCAGAGGAAAGAAAGACAAGCCTTAGACTTGCTTGCCATTCTTAATTTCCTCATTCATCAACTCTCCTTAAAAGACCCAAATCCCCATTCCTCTTTTTAAATTGATTCCTGCCCTCAGCCCTGATGGCCACGAGCAGACAGCTATTTCCCAATGGAAGAGAGGGACTCCTTCATCTTCCTGGTCATGGTTGGGATGAGGTCCATGTGGTCATCCACACACTTGGTCACACAGGTCTCCAGCTGCCGCTTCACGTGCAGCTCCTTACCCCCTGCATCTATCGAATCTTTGGCCTTATCACTGCAATACATAGTCACCGGGCCAGGCGGTCCTGGAACTTCTCCAGCTCGCTGGTCACCAGGGCCTGGGCTTGAGCCAGAGGAGCGTGGCAGCGCTCAATGCACTGGTGCACTTGCTGCATGGACGCCTGGCTCTCCTCACAGCAGGCGGCGCTGCACCGGAACATAAGGCCCTGCATCTTCCGGATATTCTCCCTCTCCAGACTCTTCACCATGGAGTCCACCGCCTCCTGCACCCGGAGCTGCTGCAGCTCCGCCATGGCGACCCGCGCGGTGCCCGGCTGCGCCGGCCGGAACTCAACTTTCAAGCTATAAAAATGATAATAATTCAATACTGGCAAAAGATAAATCAAACAACTGACAAACAGATAAATGAAACAAAACAGATACAAATGAATTTAGTTTGTGATAAGGTCACACTTCAAACAAATAGGGAAAAGTCAGTCTATTTTCTGAACCATGTTTGTTGAGTAAAAGGATCTATTTGGGGGAGAAAAAAATAAGGTGTCTTCCTCCCTTTACATACACACAAAATCCCATATGGACTCAAAACTTAAAATAAGAACAACAACTTCTGGTTATTTTTGTCCCACAGAAAAATACAAATGCTATTTTTCATTTCCGTGGGCTATGGAAGACCTTTCCAGAACATAAGGAGTCCACAAACCACAGAAGACAGTCCTGACAGATGGGCCACCTCAAAATCTAGAGCTTGAATGTCACAAAATTAGCCATGGTCAGAGTTAAATTAAAAAAAAAAAAAAGATTCAGCCAGGAGAAAAGCTTATAACACACATGAAAGACCGTGTATCCCTAGCCATAATGATGTGGTTTAGTCGCTAAGTCGTGTCCGACTCTTTGCAACCCCAAGGACTGTAGCCCCCCAGGCTCCTCTGTTCATGGAATCTTCCAGGCAAGAATACAGGAATGGGTTGCCATTTTCTTCTCCAGGGGATCTTCCTGACTCAGGGATCGAACCTTCATCTCCCGCGTTGCAGGCAGATTCTTTACCGTCTGAGCCACCGGGGAGCCCAGCATGTAACCCTTGCTGTGATACAAGTTCTGCCGACCCCGTGAGCTCCCGAGGGTTTTGAAGGCAGAGACTGCCATGGTCGGTGGCCTTTCCTGGTGGCACAGGTCAGCGACATGGCTTTGGGTCATTCCTGGAAATTTGAGAAGGTCCTGATGGTCAGGAACGGTGACCAGCACCCCGCGATACACCCCTTTCTGCTCGGGCCAGCCGCAGTGAGCCCTCCCTGAGCCCTGGCTGGTGTGACCCACAGGCTGTGGCTCCGGTGGCGTCTGACACTTTGTTGCAGCACCCTGTGATGGTGGACCTCACGCATGCCTGCATCCAGAGCCCCGGGAGCTGGCCGAGACCCACAGAGCTGACTGAATCAGGGTGGCTGTGAAGGCGTCTGCCCCAGGCCGGTGGACAGGCTCGCCAGCTGACTCCCGGGCACAGCCAGGCTGAGAGCCATGCTTCGGGGGGCTGCGTCTGCAGCGGCTTCTGTCTCGCTGAAGTATGGTTTATGCCATCCCATAGCACTTCCTCTGTCGGCTCCGCGGCCGCAGCGGTCACCACCAGCATGTCCCCGAGCTCGTCCAGGTGACCTTCTGCCAGTGGCGTCCGTGGTCCATCCACACTCCACTGGCTCCCAGGAGCCCCTGCTCTAATTCGGCGCTTCTACCGGCCCCTTCAGTTAAGCTCCCAGACTCTCTGCACTCAGAAGTCCTTCATCTCCACGCTTTTGGGCTCGGTATCTTCCTGTGTTTTTTTTTTTTTCCTCTTGAATTTGTGTTTCTCTCCGTATGAATATGTGCTTGTTATTTTTCTAGAGAATCCATCAATCAGCCGGGACCCTTCTGGTGCAGACGACCCTGTGGGTGGTCGACGGGTCTCCAGCAGAGGGGCTTCAGCCCGAGAAATCACGGCTCACAGAGTTTCCTCCCACCTGCCTCCCAGAGGTCAGAAGATGACATCGCAGAAACAAAATTGGCAGCAAAGTGGCTGAAATGAGATCTTTTCTTAGATCTTGGCAGGGGAGCGGCTGACCTTGAGGAACGAGTTTGGGGATCAGTCACATGCTCATCTGTTTTTCAGGACCAGAAGGGAGGGAGCCGGAGGCCAGCCTGCACCCCGCGAGGCTGCTGCTTGCTGAGCGCCCACCAGGAGCAGCCTACGGCTGGGGTCCCTCCACCCTGAGCCTGCTTGTGGAGGGCTGTGGGCTCCCAGTCGCCCCTCACCTGAGAGGCACTCTCTGGGGAAGTGGGTGACCCAGAGGGATCCCTGTGCAGGGGTCTCGGGCAGCAGTGAGCGGAGGCAGCCTGGCCGCCCTGGAGGACAGCACGCTCCCTGGGACGGGGCGGCAGGAGGGAGATGCCAGCGGCCTCGTGGTCTGAGCCACATTCTGGGCGCGGGGCAGGAGAGGAAGAAGCAGAGAGCACCTAGAAATGACAGGGAGGCCAGCAGAGCGCCCTGGGGCAGCTGTCCACGTGAGCCGCCGCACCCAGTCCTGCCTGCCGGGGGGGAGCTGCCCCGGCCGGGCCTGGCACACCCGCTACACGAGGACCAGGGCCTTGACAGAGCTGGGGGTGCCAGAGGGCCTGCCCACCTCCAGGGGAGATCCAGGCCGTGGCCCTGATGGCAAGCCCCACCTAGAATGCCCCAGCGTTTGCCTCCTCTGCAGGCCACCTGGCTGACGTCTGGGAGGACGCTTCTCCTGCGGGCCAGCCCGGCCGCCTCCCTGTCCTTGTGGGCTTCCCTGCTATAATGGAACTGCCCTGGGGAGTCAGATCCCTGCTCCGAGCCTCAGGATACTAATTCATAAACAGCCTGCTTTCCTCAAGGGGTGCCAGGCTCAGCTGAGTCAAGTGCTGAGAAGTGAGGACAAGCAACCCCAGAGCTCACCCCAGAGCCCACCCCCCATGCCTGGGCTTCAGGTTTCAACCCTTCCTGGATGGACCTGGCAGAGGAGGGGCCCCGTCACCCCAGGACCCCCCAACTGTGCTCCTGGAGGGACCGTGAGTGTGGGCAGCCTCTCGGGGTCCCAGTGCCGCCCCAGCCCCTCCCCTAGCCTGTCTGCAGGCTCTCGGGCCAGGGCGGAAGCCCTTAGCCCGGTCTGCAGCCTCTCGGGCCGAGGCGGGAGTCCTTAGCCTGGTCTGCAGCCTCTCGGGCCGGGGCGGGAGTCCCGGGAGCTTGGCCGCCCTGCTCCCACTTCCTGGTAGGCAGGAGCACAGGGGGAGGTCAGCAGAAAGCCGGTACCCCAGTCTTCCCTCCTCCCACCTCCCGGTCTGGGGCCAGGTAGCACAGAGGGAATTGCTGACCTTCCCAGAAGCCCCAGGGCCAGGCAGAGGAAGGGGGCATCCAGATTGGGAGCTGGACCCCAGTGTTTCCCCGACTGGACAAAGGTCTGAGCTGGGGTTCCGGGGAAGGAACCCAGGAAGGGACCACTCCTGACCTGGAGCGCAGGGCAGTCTCACCTTCCCCACCAGGAAACCAGGTGACCCTACACCTCACGGGGTCAAACCTCAGACCCTGGGGAAATGTGACCCTCCTGCCCGGCCCCCTTGGTCCCTCCCTCTGCTCAGAGGCTCCTAGGGCAAGAAGTCTGTGCCCTGGGGGTCTGGGGTGCCTGTGAGTGAGAGAGATTCAGGCAGAGGAGGCCGGCCAGCTCGCCAGGGGACAGGAGGCAACCAGCCAAGGCCTGGAGATGCAGAACCCTTCCCCACGCAGGGAGTTCTCATACATGCCGGGCCCCCTGAGTCAGGATCCGCTTGTCGACAAGCTTCCCACTGAGGCCTTTTCCACTGGGGTTTGAGAGATGCTCACCCATCAAAACAGATGTGAACCAGCAGCATGCAATGCCAGGACCCAGTCTCAATCCCAGCTCAGACAGACCGCCTTTGAAAAGTCGTCTTTTGGACAGTAAGTTAAATCTGTCTCCAGGCAGGTGACATTAACTATAATCATGGTGTCGAGCTCGGTAGGAAAATGTCCATCTTTCAGGTGCACATCGGGGGAAATCACATAAGGTCTGGGATGCGCTTTGAAACAGGGAAAATTAGATGAGAGAATGTGAGGGCGGGCCAGGGGGGCGCGGTCAGAGAAATGAGGCTGAGAAGATGCGGGCGGCAGTGTGCCCGGGGCCCTCATGGGAGCCAGGTTCCAGGAGCCCGATTTCGGTGTCAGTTTGGCGGGTTTCCGCCGTGACTCAGGTTGGAGATATTTTAAATTTGCGAACGTCCCACACGAGTCTCTGTCGCAGCCTGCGCACGGCCCACAGACCGCACAGACACAGCTGTGCAGGAGGGCGGGTGTCCAGCCCCTCTGCAGGGCTCGGCCCCTCACCAGCAGACCCATCCCTGGGCGGGATTTGGGCAAGGGGCCCGTCCTCTTTAGACCTTCCTGCAGTCCCCTCCCCTCTGTCCTGGTGTCGCTGTTCCCTGCAGGACCAGGCCTGCCGCCTCACCTCCTCTGTCCCAGCCCCAGGCTGGAGGCTCGCAGGGTGGGCCCAAGCGCTGGCTTTCACAGCCAGGTGACCTCTGACCCCGGCCCACCAGCTCTGAGCCCCCCTGTCCTGCGGGTCCTCTGGGACTCCTGGCCGCCTTGGGCTCACCACGGAGCATCTCCGGCCAGAAATGCAGCTTCCCGGCCTCAGACAGTCTGGGGGTCTGAAGCTCATTCACACGGGGACCCGCTGCCCTCTACACACAGGTCACGGGGGAGCACCTCTCCCCTGGCTGGCTCTCAGAGCACCTTCTTCACCACGGAGCCAGAGCTGCAGGTGGCTTCTGAGGGTCCACAGGGCTTTCAGGATAAACTGCCAAGGTGCCCTCCTTTGCTGATGGTGCTGGCTCTCGGGGTGGCCCTCTCCGCCTTTGTCCTCACACCTCGGTTAACTTTTCTCTCCGTCAGGTTCAGAGAGCTGCTTGCCCCCCTGTCCACACCCTGGACCTGCTTCCTGCCGCCCCCTGGACAGCCCATCGCCAAGCCTGCCCCTGCCCTGGGCCAGCACGCTGCAGTCGTGAGCCCGGGGGTTTCCTCACCGCCTTATTCACAGTTGTTTATTCTCATATGGCTGACACAGAGAAGACTCTCAGTCAAGGATGGTGAACACACAAAACACTAACTGAGGGCTCAAAACATCAGGACCTCTCCCAGGACGGGAAAGAACTGAGGCTGAAGCTTGCCAAACAGCGGACAAAAACAAGGATCTAATCGCAGAGTTGTCAGCGATAAACACTCAACTCCCTGAGCTTAAAGAAATCAATATGACTCTGTCAGGGCCCCCGAGACCACCCCCACATTGACTCAGGGGACCCCCAGGACTCAGCAGAGGTTCAGGACAAAGAAAGGAGGCAAAGCAGCATCAGTGAGAGGAAGACACAGGCGGGGACAGGCCGGGACCAGGCGTGAGCTTCCAGAGCCCCGCCCCACACCCACACACCCCATCCCCGCCACCAGCCAGCAGTGCCGTCTCCTGGGAGCCCAGTAGACACGCAGCACCCAGGGTTTTTACTGGGGGGTGGTTCAAGGGCACCTGTGCCTGGGGAAGGTTCCAGACCCCCAGAGGAAGAGGTACTTGGCTGGCAGGAGCCTCACTCGGCAAAGACATTTAGGCCGGCAAGGCCCTCTCCTCCTGGAGGGCACTGGCGACCCTCGGGAACTCCAGCCCCGGGCCAGCCTCACAGGTGGCCCTCCAGAGCAGGCTGGCAGCTCTCCCGGCTCTCCCGGGGCAGGAGGGGGAGGCGGGGGCAGGAAGGCCTGTTAACCCTTTACTGCACAGCAGGTGGAAACAGCTCCCGTCAAGGAGAGACGCAAAAAGACTTCACGCTAGAAACACCGAGGAAATGATTCTAGCTGCCGAGTCAAACACACTTGCTCATTGGACACACACTCATTTACAGGATCCGCTCTCTGCCCCTTTAATATCTACAGATGACTTAAGAAAGTTTCTTCTCCTGTTCATTAAGAAAAAACTTGGAACCAGAGACGGTGACACACTCTGAACGTCCAGACGATTTTGGGAGTGAGAGACAGCGGTGGCTCTGGCCTGCTCTGTACTCTTCCATCAGGAACCCACGAGCTGTCCGTGTTAACTCCACTCACATATCCACGTATAGTAAATGACCTCAGTTCAGTTTAGTTCAGTTCAGTCGCTCAGTCGTGTCCGACTCTGCGACCCCATGAATTGCAGCACACCAGGCCTCCCTGTCCATCACCAACTCCCGGAGTTCACTCAGACTCATGTCCATCAAGTCGGTGATGCCATCCAGCCATCTCATCCTTGGTCGTCCCCTTCTCCTCCTGCCCCAATCCCTCCCAGCATCAGGGTTTTTTCCAGTAGGTCAACCCTTCTCATGAGGTGGCCAAAGTATTGGAGTTTTAGCTTCAGCATCAGTCATTCCAATGAACACCCAGGACTAATCTCCTTTAGGTTGGACTGGTTGGATCTCCTTGCAGTCCAAGGGACTCTCAAGAGTCTTCTCCAATACCACAGTTCAAAAGCATCAATTCTTTGGCGCTCAGCCTTCTTCACAGTCCAACTCTCACATCCATACATGATCACAGGAAAAACCATAGCCTTGACTAGACGGACCTTTGTTGGCAAAGTAATGTCTCTGCTTTTGAATATGCTATCTAGGTTGGTCATAACTTTCCTTCCAAGGAGTAAGTGTCTTTTAACTTCATGGCTGCAGTCACCATCTGCAGTGATTTTGGAGCCCCTCAAAATAAAATCTGACACTGTTTCCACTGTTTCCCCATCTATTTCCCAAGAAGTGATGGGACCAGATGCCATGATCTTTGTTTTCTGAATGTTGAGCTTTAAGCCAACTTTTTCACTCTCCTCTTTCACTTTCATCAAGAGGCTTTTTAGCTCCTCTTCACTTTCTGCCATAAGGGTGGTGTCATCTGCATATCTGAGGTGATTGATAATTCTCCTGGCAATCTTGATTCCAGCTTGTGCTTCTTCCAGCCCAGCGTTTCTCATGATGTACTCTGCATAGAAGTTAAATAAGCAGGGTGACAATATACAGCCTTGATGTACTCCTTTTCCTATTTGGAACCAGTCTGTCTTTCCATGTCCAGTTTTAACTGTTGCTTCCTGACCTGCATACAGATTTCTCAGGAGGCAGGTTAGGTGGTCTGGTATTCCCATCTCTTGAAGAATTTTCCACAGTTTATTGTGATCCACACAGTCAAAGGCTTTGGCATAGTCAATAAAGCAGAAATAAATGTTTTTCTGGAACTCTCTTGCTTTTTCCATGCTCCAGCAGATGTTGGCAATTTGATCTCTGGTTCCTCTCCCTTTTCTAAAACCAGCTTGAACATCTGGAAGTTCACGGTTCACGTATTGCTGAAGCCTGGCTTGAAAAATTTTGAGCATTACTCTACTAGCGTGTGAGGTGAGTGCAATTGTGCAGTAGTTTGAGCATTCTTTGGCATTGCCTTTCTTTGGAATTGGAATGAAAACTGACCTTTTCCAGTCCTGTGGCCACTGCTGAGTTTTCCAAATTTGCTGGCATATTGAGTGCAGCACTTTCACAACATCATCTTTCAGGATTTGAAACAGCTCAACTGGAATTCCATCACCTCCACTAGCTTTGTTCATAGTGATGCTTTCCAAGGCCCACTTGACTTCACACTCCAGGATGTCTGGCTCTAGATGAGTGATCACACCATCATGATTATCCGGGTCGTGAAGACCTTTTTTGTATAGTTCTTCTGTGTATTCTTGCCACCTCTTCTTAACATCTTCTGCTTCTGTTAGGTCCCGACCATTTCTGTCCTTTATTGAGCCCATTTTTGCATGAAATGTTCCCTTGATATCTCTGATTTTCTTGAAGAGATCTCTAGTCTTTCCCATTCTATTGTTTTCCTCTATTTCTTTGCATTGATCACTGAAGAAGGCTTTCTTATCTCTCCTCGCTATTCTTTGGAACTGCATTCAGATGCTTATATCTTTCAAATGACCTCAGTGATGTAAAAAAAAAAGCCTGGCAAATGAATCTGAGAGGATAAAAGTGGTCTAGTGTCAATGGAGGGTCTCCAGGGCATTTCATTTGCTTTCAGTTCAGTTCAGTCGCTCCATCGTGTCTGACTCTTTGTGACCTCATGGACTGCAGCACGCCAGGCTTCCCTTCATTTAAAGGGAAGCTTTATTCGCTTTAAATTTATTTTACCCTTTAAAAAAATTATTTACAGCAAGCACATAATGCTTTTATGTTTAAAAATTCAATTAAAAGGTGACTGTCTGGGGGCTTACTTGCTGGCTCAGTGTTAAAGAATCTGCCTGCCAATGCAGGGACATGGGTTCGATCCCTGGTCCGGGAAGATCCCTCATGCTGCGGGGCCCATAGGCTGCCACCACTGAGCCTGCGTGCCTAGAGCCCGTGCTCAACAGCAAGAGACGCCCCCGCCGCGTGAGGCTGGGCCCTGCAACTGCAGAGCAGCCCCGCTGTCCACAACAAGGGAGCGCCTCCGCCAAGCAAGGGACCCAGCGCCGCCAAAAGTATGAATGGTCTAGAAACAAAAGCATGTCAGGGGGGCATGCAATCATTTTCCTGGGAAAATTCCTGAGCACAAGCCCCCCAGGTTCTCCGTCGCATCAGGCTGAGCTGACTCACGGCAACAGTTGGCAAAGTGTCTTCCACGTATGACGTCTTTTGAGCCTCACTAACCCCCAAGATGTAGGCACTCGGACGCCCTGCCACAGAGACAGTCCAGGTCGGGGAGCTTAGGTGACCGATGAGGCCAGATCCTGGGAGGACAGGAGTTTGCGGAGGTCTCTCAGCTGCCCTCACAGCGTTAACCGGCCCCAGAAATAACTGAGTTTAGGGAGCTCTCAGTGAGGTCAGATGTGGGGGGGCTGTGGGCATGAGGCCCAGGGCACATGGGCCATTTCTCAGCTTCTCTCTGTAAGAGCTGGGGTATGATCGGGACTGGCTCTGACTGGCGGCCCACCGGGAGGGTCTTGCCAGCCGCTAAGACCCCACCGGGGCCAGAGAACAGCCTCCACTTCTGCGTGTGCTAAGCCAGGGGTGCGAGATGGTAGAGCCAGGTGAGGACTCGTGAAGGAGACACGATGCGCCTCGGAGAGGCTGTGCCCAGGGCCAGGGTTGACCAGGGTGTGGCCGCGCTGATGGCCCGTGGCAGGGAGCTGGGGTGCCCGGCTCTGAGCTTGGCGGCCGGCGGTGCCCTGGCATGAGGCACCTGCAGCTGTTCACGGCAAATCCCGAAAGCAATCCCCAGGCCCAGGGGCTCCTGACGCCCGAGCTTCTGGGCAGACCCCACAACCTGGAGCGTCCTCTGCCAAGGCAGGGCTGGACGTCCAGGGCCGAGGCTGCGCTCCTCTGAGGCCTCCCCGCTCCTCCGGCTCGTGGCCGCCTCACTGCTCCTCTGCCTCTATCGTCACACAGCCCCAGCTCTGAGTGTCCGAACCTCCCTCCTTGTAACACACCTGCCCCTGGAGGGGGCCCATCTCAGTGCCGCCCTGTCTTACCTGGCACCTCTGCAGTGATCTGTGGGAGGCTGGAGGCCCAGACATCGGGGTTAGGACCCGAACACGTCTCTGGGGTGGAGCACCACCGAACCAGAGCTGAGAGCACCACTCAACCAGAGCTGGGAGCACCACCCAACCAGAGCTGGGAGCATCACCCAACCAGAGCTGGGAGCACCACCCAACCAGAGCTGGGAGCACCACCCAACCAGAGCTGAGAGCATGGAGCTGCGTGGACCAGGCCTGTTTCCCGGCACCAGGGCAGTGTTCCCGGGGCTGTGGACGCCAGCTGCCGAGAAGGCACGGGGCGGGGGAGTGGGACCAGCCCCCAGAGCCACGTGTGGTCCTGCCCTGAGCAGCAGGTCCTTGTGGACAGCCTTGCCACTTGGATCCCACGGTCATCTCAGCGAGGAGAGTGAGGCTGTCTCAGCCCAGGGCTTGGCAGAGGCCTCAAAACTCCCTGAGATTCTGACTCCTCCGGCCCAGAGGCCCTGGGGTACTTGGCACCTGTGTGCTGGGCCGCTCTGGCCTCCCTGCTTACCGTGGCCCCTGATGCCAGTGCATCCTTGATTCGTGGTCAAAGCAAGGCCAGCAGCTGCTCAGGGCGCCCAGAGGAGGCAACTCTAGGTGCCCCGCCCCAAGCCCCAAGGAGGCCAGGCCTCTCCTTTCCGGGGCCCTCTCAGTCTGCTCACAGTCCCTGTGTGGGGTCCCCAGGGTCCCGAGGATGGGGTCAGGAGTCTTCTGTCTTCTGGGAACCCAGACTGGACTCTAGGAAGATAGTGCTGGTGCTACCCCTCCCCCTAGCCCTTCCCCCAGCACCGAGGAAAGCTCACATCAGCCAGCTGCAGGCCTGCCGCCAGGGGTGGGCACCCGTGCCCGTCCCCCCAAGTTGCAGATTATGACCTCTGAGGCCTTCCAGAGGGCAGGGTCATCCCCAGACTCCAGGGGAGGCTGCCCTCGGAGGTATCCCCAAGCACCTGCCTCCTCAGCTTCGTGGGGGGTGGGCAGGGGCTGGGCAGGAGAGCCTGGGGTCCTGGACACCCCTCCACATCTCGAGCCTCAGTGGGCAGGTGCCCTCAGCCCGTGTGCAGCCTGAAGGATACAGAGGGGCACAGGGCCCGGGCCAGGGGACACCAGCCCTGGGGCAGCTCCCTCCCCGCTGGGGACTCGCGATCATGGCCTCCTGAGGACCCGCCGGACAGGCTGCGCAGTCCCTGACGACGTGTGAGCCCCTGGACTCCCCGGCAAGGGGCAGGGCGACCTTTCACCTTGTGTGTGTGCTAAGTCGCTCAGTTATCTCTGACTCTTTGCAACCCCGTGGACTGTAGCCCGCTAGGCTCCTCTGTCCATGGGATTCTCCAGGCAAGAATACTGGAGTGGGTTGCCATGCCCCTCTCCAAGGGATCTTCCCAACCCAGGGATCAAACCCTCGTCTCTTACATTTCCTACGTTAGGCAGGTGGATTCTTTACCACTAGCACTACCTGGGAAGCCCTTTCCCCTTACCTCACATCTAAAATGAAGCTTCCAGTTAAAAGGGAAACAGTCAGAGAGGGCTTGTTGCCAGCGCTGTGGTGACTCGAGAGAGGAAGCGCCAGGCGTGTGCATCCAGTCAGCGGGGGACTCGCCACGCTTCTCCAGAAAACCTTGAGTCCTGGGTTTTGACGTCCTCCTCTCATGCTGAACTTTAAACTGAAGTTAGAGCTGGTGCTGCGTTTACCCTCCGGCTCACCACAAAGCCTGGGTCCACTTGTCTGACATTTGTGAGGCCAGTGAGTGCCGTCTCTTGAGGTCTGCGGGGGCAGCAACAAAGAGCCTCTTCCTGGGTTCTGGGGTGTGAGAAGGTGGGGTGCCTGGAAGATCCTAGATCAAGGTTCTGCTGTGTTTAAAGCAGCGCTTTAAAAATAAACCTTTTTATTTTGCATTGGAGTATAGCTGATTAACAATGTCATGATAGTTTCAGATGGACAGCAAAGGGACTTGGCCATCTGTGTACGTGTCCATTCTCAGCCGTCCATACACGTGTGCTCACTAAGCTGCTCCAGTCATGTCCGACTCTGCAACGCTAAGGACTGTAGCCTGCCAGGCTCCTCTGTCCATGGAATTCATATACCCACTTTCAAACGCAGCGTTTTCAGTCCAAATGTTAGCGGGAAATAGCCCCAAACATGGAATGACAAGAGCTACTCGAAGTATCTCTTTCCTTCCTGGTAAACTCGGCCCGTGGGCAACCGGCTGTGCCCCCGAGGTGCAGGCTGGGAGGCAGCGGGCACTCAGCATGCAGCCTGGCCAAGCCCCCGCCTCACGGGGCAGGTGGAGGCTCCTGGCACAGGGGCCCCAACCCATGTCCTCTCTGCCCATCACCACCGTCACCTTACGAATGACACAGCACATCAGGAACCCAGAGGGGAAGAGGCTAAGCCCCGCTGAGGCACCGAGACTCATGCCCACAGAGCGGGCACCCCAGGAGCCCCCGGCACGCAGGGCTTTTCTGCGAGCCCACCCACTGTTGTGACTGACGCGTCCCGTCACCCTGGGGCCGGGGCTGCTGCCATGCTGCCCGCCCGGCGCCCAGAGAGCAGGGAGGACAGGCTGTGACTGACGTGTCCCGTCACCCTGGGGCCAGGGCTGCTGCCATGCTGCCCGCCCGGCGCCCAGAGAGCAGGGAGGACAGGCGAGACCAGGGGTCCCGGGGGTCCTGGCCATCTTCATCATGGCGGGCATGGAGCACCCGGGCCCCTCAGCCCCGCTCTCCAAGGCTGCCCTCCACTGGGCTCCTGGCCCTTCAAGGCCTGGCATCCTCGCCCACAGTGCCCTGACCACAAGGAACTGTACAGTTGGACCAGGAGAGGGGGAGGGAGAGTTGACAGATGGTGTCCAGAGCCCAGGCCTTGTGGCACCTCCCAGGGCATGACTAAAGAAACAGCTGCGGACATGGCATCACCACAGGGCTGCTCCACAAGACAGGCTGCAAGTAGCCTGCTCCTGGCAGAGACCCACCCCTGCCACGCAGGGGGTGACCTGGCCTGGCTGCACCAGCCCACCCACCCGCCAGCCAGGACTCCAGGCCAGGCTTCCACGTGCCACAGAGGGAACCGCCGCACTGCGTGGAGAGGTCCCGTCTGAGGCCGCACACAAACAGGGTGACCCACGTGGCCTGCGACAGGTGACAGGCCTCTGAGGGCCTCCAGACAGGAAGACTCCCTGGGCAGGAGGCTTGGTGATAGCTTACAGAGAAGAGCAGAAGGGCTGAGCAAACACAGGGACAAGCAGCTGGGAAGGTAACAATACATGCAAACACAGGGACAGGCGTCCAGGGAGGGAACAGTTCAGTTCAGTCGCTCAGTCGTGTCCGACTCTTTGCGACCCCATGAATCGCAGTACGCCAGGCCTCCCTGTCCATCACCAACTCCCGGAGTTCACTCAGACTCACGTCCATTGAGTCTGTGATGCCATCCAGCCATCTCATCCTCGGTCGTCCCTTTCTCCTCCTGCCCCCAATCCCTCCCAGCATCAGGGTCTTTTCCAATGAGTCAACTCTTCGCATAAGGTGCCCAAAGTACTGGAGCTTCAGCTTTAGCATCATTCCTCCCGTCCAGGGAGGGGACAGTACATGCAAACACAGGGACAGGCATCCAGGGAGGGAACAGTAGCTGAAAACACAGGGACCAGGATCCTGCGGGGAAACAGTACATGCAGAGGCACAGATGCCCCTGTTAGACTGGATTGAGAGTGGCATGTTCGGGCGGCAGGGGTGGGGAGGCCCAATGAGTAGGTCCAGGTGGACAGACGGTGGGCCAAGCGGGACAGGCCCCAGTCACTGAGAGGAGTCCAGAGCCCTGAGGTGCTGCGACAAGGAGGCCAGGGCATAAGCTATGCCAAAGGGGGCTCCCCTGTGGCCCGGGGCCCTGCTGCTCCCAGCAGGCAGGAGACCCCCAGGGTGGACACAGCTGTGACCTGGCATCCCCTAAGGCAGAAGGCTCCTCCCTGTGGCAGGTCAGGTCAGCACCAGGCCAGGCAGGGCTGACACAGCTGAGATCCCAGAGGCCCAGGCCGGCACCAGGTCCCAGACGCCACGGCAGGGCCGTACCTGAGACTGCCGGCTCCCACAAGGGCCTGTGCCTCTGTGCCCAGGCCCGCGGTTCACTCCTCCTGGCAGGCCTTGGGGTGGGCCTGCCTCTCCCTTTACCAAGACCCAGCCCAGAAACCCCCATGACCTCCTCTGGCAGCCCCTGGGGAGTGCCCCTCCTCCGGGCTCTTGGACCTGTTTGGCCTCTCTTCTCGGCTCCCAGGAGGCTGCACAGGCCCTCTGCCCACCCCCCTCAGCCACCATGGGCACCAGCAGGGCCTTCTGCTTCTCTTTTTGTGATGCTGTATCGGTTGGAGCAACCAGACTGGGTCCTGGTCCAGAGCGAGGGCTGTTAAGGAAGGGGGGAAGGCATCAGGAGAGTGAGCGGTAGAGGGAAGGGGTGCCCGCTGGACCCCTCTATGCAGGACAGGACCAGGCTAAGCACTGGCGCCTGGGCCCTTCCTTGCAGCTGCCCCGAGTTGCTGTCTGCCCACCACTCAGGGCCTGTCCCCTGGGTCTGTCCATCCATCAGAGTGACAGAGTACTCCCACCCAGCAGGGCTGTGAAGTCCCCCAGGGGCTCAGGCCGTGACTGTCCAGCCTGGCTAAAGCTCGTGGAGTCCCTCTGCCCCAGGGCACCAGACAAACATTCAGCAAGTGCTGAATGCAGGGGCTCTGCAGAGCTGGGAGGCGAATCCCTGTGGAGTAGGGTCACGCGCAGGTCCCGGGGAGCGTGGCTGCCTCCTTGTCCAACGTGAAGCCTCCACGGAAGCTGCACTGCTTCCCTGGTTACTGTAGTCCTGGCTCAGATCCCGAAACACAGAACAGGAAGCCCCCAGCAGGCTCAACTCGGCCCCTGCGGTCTGCTCGGAGCAGGGTCTACTCTCAGGACGCCCGGTCAGTGCCTCCATGGCCTGGGTACCTGCAGTGTGGGACTCCTCCGACGTCCCAGCAGCGGCTCTGGTGGGCAGGCCGCCTGCACCTGGGCCTGGCCCCTCCTTCAGCACTTGTGGTTGCGTTTATTCTGCTCGCCTGCTGGCCCAGAGGCTGAGGAGACCCCCAGCAAGCACCCCTGGTTATGTGCATGGAGACCAAGCAGCAGGACCCTTGGTGCTGACTTGCAGAGGAAATGCTTATTCCAAAGGGCCGGGAAGGACACATGCCCCGTGTGTGCACGTGGAGCACACACACTTCCTTCTTAGCTTCTTTGCAGAAAGCTTTTTATTTTATACTGGAGTTTAGCCCATTAACAGTGTGGTGATAGTTCCAGGTGGACAGCGAAGGACTCAGCCACACATATAGACGCATCCATTCTCCCCAAACTCCCCTCCCATCCAGGCTGCCTCGGAGCATTGAGCAGAGCTCCCTGTGCTAGTTGGTTACAGCAGTATGTACGTGTAAATCCCAGGCTTCTGTGGTGGCTCAGACGGTAAAGAATCTGTCTGCAATGCAGGAGACCTGAATTCGATGGAAGAGCCCCTGGAGGAAAGAATGACTACCCCCTCCAGCATTCTTGCCCAAAGAACCCCAGGGACAGAGGAGCCTGGCGGGCTACGGTCCCTGGAGTCTCAGATAGTTGGACACCACTGAGCGACTAATAACGCGCACACGTGTAAATCCCCAACTCCCTAACTACCCCCTCCCCCACCCTTCCTTTCTGGAAACCGTAGCTTTGTTCTCTAAGTCTGTGGGTCTATGTCTGCGGTCAGAATATAAATTGGTACACCCCTATGGAAAACAGTATGGAGGTGCCTTAAAAATCTAGAAACAGAGGTACGCTGCGACCCGGCAATCCCACTCCAGGGCTTACACCCGGAGAAAAGCGTAGCGTACCCGATGCTCATCGCGGTTTGTCCACAGAAGTTAGGACACGGAAGCAGCCTAAACGTCCACCAGCGGGTGAGTAGACACAGAAGACATGGCACACACGCAGCGGATGTTACGCAGCCACCGGAAAGCGCGGAAGAGTGCCGTGCGCGGCCCCGAGGATGGGCCTGGAGACTCACTGAGCGGCGTGAGAGGCAGAGGAGAACGGCACCTCTTACATGCGGCATCAAAGAAGAAATGACTCACAAGGACGTCGGTATTTCTAAAGAGGGTTTTTCCAAGAGCTGAGTGAGAGTCAGCGAGCTCTGGCCCTGGGCTGAATCTGGCCCAGGGCTCCTTCTGTGACTCAAGTGGCATTGGCACAGGCCCGCACCCGAGACAGCTTCCTCACCACCACAGCGGGGCTGAGAACTTTCAGCACAGCCAGGAGGCCCGCCAAATCGGAAATGCTGGGTCTCCCGTCCTATATGTGAAACATGGGGGTGCTCTGTGCCAGCCAGCCTCACGGGGCTGGGAGTCCCTGGGGACAGAGCGGGGGAGGGCTGGAGGGCAGAGGCCAGCTCACTCAGCTCTGTCCTGTTCTCGCTGACTGGACTTTGCCGGCTCCTCCCCAGACGCCCCTGCTGCCAGGCCTTTACGCGCAGGACAGACATTGATCACGGTCAGGTAACAACAACAACAGCCAAGGCAGGGGGTGGAGCGGAAACCCACCTGCCAGGCTCGCCTCCTGCACACCCCGGTGCCCTGCGGTGCCTGGTCACCCAGCACAGGGGCTGCTGGGAAATGCTCTGGGCACTGACCACGGCCAGGGCGGTCCTGGGACACAGGGCGGCAGGCTGGGTGAGGACTATGGCCTCCCACTCGCTGCTGGTGGCCCCCCCGGCAGCCCTGAGCAAGCCGCTGTTCATCCCCAGCCGGCTTCTGCTGGGGCCCGGCCCCTCCAACCTGAGCCCCCGCGTCATGGCGGCCGGGAGGCTGCAGGCGCTGGGACACATGCAGCAGGAGATGTTCCAGGTCGGTCGTATAAAGCAGAAATAGATGTTTTTCTGGAACTCTCTTGCTTTTTCCATGATCCAGCGGATGTTGGCAATTTGATCTCTGGTTCCTCTGCCTTTTCTAAAACCAGCTTGAACATCAGGGGGTTCACGGTTCACGTATTGCTGAAGCCTAGCTTGGAGAATTGTGAGCATTACTTTACTAGCATGTGAGATGAGTGCAATTGTGCGGTCGTTTGAGCATTCTTTGGCATTGCCTTTCTTTGGGGTCGGAATGAAAACTGACCTTTTCCAGTCCTGTGGCCACTGCTGAGTTTTCCAGATTTGCTGGCATATTGAGTGCAGCACTTTCACAGCATCATCTTTCAGGATTTGAAACAGCTCACCTGGAATTCCATCACCTCCACTAACTTTGTTCGTTGTGATGCTTTCTAAGGCCCACTTGACTTCACATTCCAGGATGTCTGGCTCTAGATGAGTGATCACACCATCAGGATTATCTGGGTCATGAAGATCATTTTTGTACAGTTCTTCTGTGTATTCTTTCTCTTTGTATGAAAGAAAAATAAGTACCAGAATAAAAACACTGGGAAAATGTTTGTCTTAATTTTCTCTTTAAAATGTATGTTGAAACAAAATATGCAAGTAATTATATCAAATATTATTACTTTTCTAATGATTTTTTAAAAGAGAAATAATGATAGGGAAAATGATGAAAGGAATTAAAGGATTCAAGAGCTGATTTCTTCAGGAAGGAAGAAAGGATAAAGATCTGTGGAGACATTTAAGTGTGTGGTATGAAGAAAAGTACAGGAAAAGGTAAAGAACTTTTTTCTAGAGGAATGAAAACAGAAGTTGGTGCCAATTTTACAGGACAGCTTTGTGGGATTTTACAAAGTCAAAGAGGCAGCAGGGACAACCTGTGGACTGGGTTAACTTGTGAGTACTTCTGAATTCTTAACAGGTGGAAATCCTAAGACTCATAAACTCCATTTCTAAGAATCCATCCTACAAAGATAGTAACAAGTATATATAGGGGAATGCACAAGGATATTGTTGCAGCAGTGTTTAAAATATGGAGGAAAAGAGAGTCTACCTGTACTTTTCAAGAGAATAAAGTACTGTATATTCATACTATGAAATTCCATGCAGCCACTAAAAACACCTGAGTCAGATTGAAATTTACCTGCCTAGAAAGAGATCTGTGATAGACTGGATCTATCTTTATAGGCAGGTTGCCTATAAAATTTAAAGCATGATTCCATTATTATATTTACCTATCTAGAGATACTTGCAGGGAAGACACAGCTATGACTGAGAGGTCTGAGCAGAGACAGGAACACAGAAATTCCATTTTTATTTTCCATAATTTTTATTTGATGGTTTTAGTAATTTAACATTCCTCATTTTGCTGCCCTTCCACTCTCAACAAAATATTTTTTAAATGTTATGATTGGCTAAGTTTAAAATTAAGAGGGCTAAATAGAGACTAAGAACAAATTGGGACTTTCAAAATGGTCTGTATTTGATAATCATCCAATCACCTTTTTAAAAGACAGGAACTCTGATTTGATTTTTTGAAGCCATTATTGGGAGGATGAAACACATCAAGGTCACTGAACAAGGGCTATGTTAACCATTCTGTAACTATTGCATTAAAAATGAAAAATAAAAGCAAAGCGAGAAAGGGAGACTATGAGAAGAAAAGGGAGGGAGAAAGAAAAGTATAATATGTTAACAGAACTTAAGGGAAAAGGGCAAAGAGAAAGAAGGGATTTGGACTTGACTGTGTTGTCATTTGCTAAAAGTAGCAAGAATTAAGAAGGAAATTAAAAGACACTCCTTGGAAGGAAAGTTATGACCAACCTAGACAGCATATTAAAAAGCAGAGACGTTACTTTGTCAACAAAGGTTAGTCTAGTCAAGGCTATGGTTTTTCCAGAGGTCATGCATGGATGTGAGTGTTGGACTGTAAAGAAAGCTGAGCGCTGAAGAATTGATGCTTTTGAACTGTGGTGTTGGAGAAGACTCTTGAGAGTCCCTTGGACTCCAAGGAGATCCAACCAGTCCATCCTAAAGGAGATCAGTCCTGGGTGTTCATTGGAAGGACTGCTGTTGAAGCTGAAACTCCAATACTTTGGCCACCTGATGCGAAGAGCTGACTCATTTGAAAAGACCCTAATGCTGATAAAGACTGAGGGCAGGAGGAGAAGGGGACGACAGAGGATGAGATGGTTGGATGGCATCACCAACTCAATGGACATGAGCTTGGGTGAACTCTGGGAGCTGGTGATGGACAGGGAGGCCTGGCATGCTGCAGTTCATGGGGTTGCAGAGTCGGACATGACTGAGCTACTGAACTGAAGAAGGAAATATGTGATCATTTCTATCTTTTGAAAATAAAACCACAGTTAGTGATAAATGTCACTAAGAAGGCAACAAAATATATGAAAAGGAAATGAAACACCACCCTAGGGACTGTGGTTTCTTAGTCTTGTATTCTATCCAGGTTCAGGTATATTTTGCCATCCTGTGGCCAAATAAACAGTATTGATTTTTATCACATACTACAATATATCTGAAGCCTGAAAACATCATTTGAGATTTACTGAGGAATGATGCTAAACTGAAACTCCAGTACTTTGGCCACCTCATGCAGAGTTGACTCACTGGAAAATACCCTGATGCTGGGAGGGATTGGGGGCAGGCAGAGAAGGGGACGACAGAGGATGAGATGGCTGGATGGCATCACTGACTTGATGGACATGAGTTTGAGTGAACTCCGGGAGTTGGTAATGGACAGGGAGGCCTGGTGTGCTGTGATTCATGGGGTCGCAAAGAGTCAGACATGACTGAGCAACTGAACTGATAATGGATTCTACACTTCACAAATGAGCAATTATAACTCTTGACTAGAGATTTATATAAAGTCTCAGTTTTAAACAATCTGAGTCATTTTAGGAAAGTGATGATCTTCAACTGAAGTAAAAACAGAGAAATCAGTTATTCAAATGATCTATCCTTAAGAACTAGAGTATAGTATCTAGAGTGTAGTATGTGTTTTATCTCAAACCTGGAATTACTTCTTTGATTCTAATTTTACAGATGGAAAAAATCTCACATGTTCAAAAGATAGATACAGATTGGCAAACTCAGTTCAGAAGTATGTTCTGATTCCTATTTTTTTTGTTCCACTCCACTGCTTAACATGATCTAGACAAAGACAAAATAGAACTCATTTAATTTTCAATGCTATCAATATTATCATCATCTCTAATCATTATGGAGAACCTACTTTGTGCCAATCACTGAGCTAAAGGGCTTGACATGTACTGTCTCTTAGTCCTCCCACAGTTCTCTAAAGTAGAGAATTATTAATTTCACTAACTGCCATTTTACAGATGAGGTAACTTGTCTATGCCTGGAACAAGGACAAGTATCTTAGTCTGTAATTACAAAGTTCATGCTCTTGAGTACTGCTATTATCCCTGTCAATATACATGGCCTCTTCTAATTTATTGTGCAATGACATTGGCACATGCCCAATTATATTTTTCTGTCTACACAATGGGAGGTATACTATTGGTTCATCAGGTAAAATATAACAGAAAGACTTCTCCTTCCCAATGTTCTACCACTAAAAAGTCACCTTCATTCTCTTGTTTTATGAAAGCATTTAAAATATAATTGTAAAGTTAAGACAAAAATGTTTTGATTAGAAATACTTGCTAGAAAATGACCACTCTTGTCAAATTCAGTAACTGAGTAAATGCTATTTTGAATGGGAAATGGATGATTTTCAACTAACGTAGAAACAGAGAAATCAGTTATTTAAATGATTTAATAAATGCTTTTGATGATGCTTTTTACAGAGGCAATTACATTTAATTGGGACAAAGTCTCCAAATTTGAATATGTTACAGTTTCTTCTCCCAAATGGAGTTTAACACATTATATAATTAACATATATCTGACAAGCTTAAGGACCAACAGAGGGGCTTCCCTGGTGGCTCAGCAGTAACAAATCTGCCTGCTAACACAGGAGACACAGGTTAGATTCCTGGGTCTGGAAGATCCCCTGGAGAGGGAAATTACAACCCACTCCAGTATTCTTGCTGGGAAATCCTATGGACAGAGGAGCCTGGCAGGCTATAGTCCATGGAGTTGTGTTGTTTAGACACAACAACAACAACAACAACAGAGGAGCCTGGCAGGCTACAGTCCATGGAGTTGTGTTGTTTAGACACAACTCAACAACAACAAGGACCAACATGATTTAATTCAAATCCTTCACATCTTCCTTGATTGATAACTTGTTATTCCTAAGACAGGTGGAAAGAGCTTTGAACTTGGACCTCTAACCCTTTATGAGAAAACAGCAATATGTTGGCAAGACACTGCTTAACCCAAGTCTGTTTCCTATCCATAACAAAGGGATAATATTACTTGTTTCATTGGACTATTACAAGTTTTAAAGGAGGTTGCGTGTTTTTTAGTCTAAATTCACCATTGCTTCTCAGCTTGGCGGGGAACACAAAATGGCAAATTCCTTATCTTTTTAAAACATCCGTTTTTTTTCCAGTTTAAACGTCCTTTCTTTGTGCCTACTGGCTATCTCCTTACTTTGAAGAACCATCCTAATTTAATGCAGACCCTTGTTCTCAAGAAGGATTAGAACTATGCCAAGAAACCCTTGTTAAATCAAATACCAGCCCTCAGTATTTACACATTCTTTGCTTCCATTATGGTCTGAAATCTACAATAATCTTTCTGCCACCTCCCCTTTTATAATCTCTCCTACCTTTACTATCAGGGGAAGGTAGGTTTTGCAGAAGAACTGAAATTGGCCCATCTAGTTTCAGTAATAATTCTCTAAGATATAGTTTGCAGATTAACTAAGATTTAATTTATCTGCTATGATGTATTTAATTAGAAAATTGTCTGTGTAGTTATCTTTCATATCAGAAACATCTATCAAGTTGAAGATATAGGAACAACAAAGTTCGTAGGTAAGTCAAAGAAAACCTGGCCATTAGAAAGACGAGCAAGAACCTTACTCTTCACCGTTTATAACTGTCCCAAATCACAGCTGCTCAACTTGCAGCTGAGATCCAAGAATCAGAGAAACAGGAAACCTGTGTAATTAAACAAAATGTTTAATATTATTTACAATACCAGGCCTTGCTGTATGGATAAAGAACCATATGACTGTAAATGATTCACTGGGCTTATTTTAAATTCTTTAGTGGACAGTTTCATTTAATAATTCCTTTAATTTCATTAAATATCCAGTAAGTGTTCGAATTTCCAGTTTTCTCGCAAATTGTCATCTTTTATAGTTTATAGTTCTGTGTATTGCGATTGACTGTTAAGTCTCTTAAATGTCTTAAGCCTGTAAGTTCCACTCTCTTTCTGAAATTGTTTGTTGAAGAAAAGACGTCATTTATCCCATACCTTCTCAGGGTCTGGATTTTAATGATTGTGGTTTTGACACAAATAGTTTTAAATGTCCCTGCACCCTCTGTATTTTTTGTAAATTTTAGTTGGATATAGAAGCTTGATCACATTCAGAGTTTATATTTTGGGGTGGTAGGAGTGTGAGTAAGACTACTTCACAGGTGGTAGTATGTTCTTCAAGAAGTACATAATATCTGGGATAAAAAGTTTTTTAAAACTTTTAAAAAAGGACAGGATCTCCCTGGTGGCCCACTGGCTAAGACTCTGCACTCCCAGTGCAGGAGCCTGGGTTTGATCCCTGGTCAGGGAACTAGATCCCACATGCCACAATTAAGAGCCAGAGCCATCAAATAAATAAATACTTAATTTTTTTTAAAAAAGGACACAATGTCAGGGTATTTCCCTTTTTATGATGCTGGCAGATGTCAGTGCTTAACTTCTCTATCTCTTATTTCATTAGAGTTTGGGAAATGGTGATATTCTATGATTCTTTATTCACTTATTAGCTACTTCTTTAAAGCGAAACACCCTATTATTTACTGTACTGGTTTCCTGAGGCTTTTGTAATAACCACAAACTTGGTGGCTTCAAAACAACAGAAATTTATTCTCATAGTTCTGGAGGCCAAAAGTCCAAAACAAAAGTGTTGGCAGCGACATACTTCCTCCAGAGGCTTTAAGGGAGAAATCTATTCTTTGCCTCTTCCAGCTTCTGTTAGCTGTTGGCATTCCTTGTTGCTGTACTGCTCCAAATTCTTCCACTGTGGTTACATTTCCTCTTCCTCTCCTGTTTGTTCATTTCTGTGTCCCTTATAAAGACACTTGCCAATGAATTTAGGGTATACCATGGTAATGATCTCATCACAAAATACTTAATTTGATTATACCTTCAAAGACCCTTTTTCCAAATAAGGTAACATAAATAAGGATTAGAACATGGACATATCTTTTGGGGGGCTACCAGTCAAACCAGGACATCTACTATTTGTGTACAGTTCATAGGAAAGGCTGGAAATGCTTGACTATTTTTATTTACCAGTCTTCAAGATGATGAATTGTTTCCCTATCATTCTCCAATGGTGACCAATCAGAATTTTAATTTTTTAAGCAGCATTATAAATGAACAAATATAAATATTTGATGGAGTTCAACTTGCTCCAAGAACTATCTTATGATACAAGGAATTCCAGGGGTTGCTAGCCACAACCAGAAGCTGGGAGGAGGCAAGGAAAGATTCTAACCAGAGTGTCAAACAGGGATGGCCCTGCTGACACCTAGATTTTAGACTTAAAGCTTCCAGAACTATGAGGCAATACATTTCTGTTGCTTTAAGTCACTCAGTTTGCGCTGTTTTATTACAACAGCTCCAGAGAACTAATATACTTCAGTGCTAGCTGTATGAAGAGATATTCCAGGTTCATTCTGTATTAAGTAGGGGAATACTAGAAGAACTTTCCAGGTGGCTCAATGGTAAAGAATCTGCCTGCCAATGCAGGAGACACAAGAGACATAGGTTTGATCCTTGGGTCAGGAAGATCCCCTCGGGGAGGAAAAAGCAACCCACTCCAGTATTCTTGCCTGGAAAATCCCATGGACAGAGGAGCCTGGTGGGCTACAGTTCCATGGGGTTGCAGAGTCCAACAAAACTGAGTACCCACACACTCACGTGGCAATAAGGCAATTTCATTTGGTTAAAATTAGTATTTTTCTTGCCCCAGGCCTGGAGTCAGAACTGATTCCTCTTAGTGGAAAATGGAACTGAAAGATTATAATCTGGAGCTAGAAGTTCTCATGTATACCAGGGTGATCACCAGTGAAGTGTCTAGGCTTTTTCAGAACTCTGTATATAAGTTAAAATATACTGAATTTGGGTTTTAGTTGCTTAAAAAAAAAAAAAAGACATTTCCTGCTCTTGACCTAGAATCAGAGTAAGATATTTCTCCAAGGAAAACTCGTCTTAAAGTATCATAATCTAGGTACTAGGTGTACTCATTGCTACTGGCTTGATTATTATTTCTAGGCTTTTTCAGAGCCAGGGAGAAAAATTTAAGAATAAATACCTCATGATACCTCTATTTCAAATTCAGGACTATAGAATTTTCACTCAGCCTCGTCTATCTTAAATCTAAATCTCTCTTATATTGGGACTCCAGCTTCTCAAGAATGATTGGGATGGCATAATTCAGTTCAGTTCAGTTTAGTCACTCAGTCATGTCCAACTCTTTGTGACCCCATGGGCTGCAGCATTCCAGGCTTCCATGTCCATCATCAACTCCCGGACATGCTCAAACTCATGTCTGTTGAGTCAGTGATGTCATCGAGCCATCTCATCCTCTGTCGTCCCCTTCTCCTTCTGCCTTCAATCTTTCCCAGAATCAAGGTCTTTTCCAATGAGTCTGTTCTTTGCATCAGGTGGCCAAAGTACTGGAGTTTCAGTTTCAGCATCAGTCCTTCCAATGAATATTCAATGATTTCCTTTAGGATGGACTGGTTGGATCTCCTTGTAGTCCAAGGGACTCTCAAGAGTCTTCTCCAACATCACAGTTCAAAAGCATCAATTCTTTGGCGCTCAGTTTTCTTTATAGTCCAACTCTCACATCCACACATGACTAGTGGAAAAACCATAGCTTTGACTAGACAGACCTTTGGTGGCTAAGTGTCTCTGCTTTTTAATGTGCTGTCTAGGTTGGTCATAGCTTTTCTTCCAAGGACCAAGTGTTTTTTAATTTTATGGCTGCAGTTATCATCTACAGTGACTTTGGAGCCCCCCAAAATAGTCTCTCACTGTTTCCACTGTTTCCTCATCTATTTGGCAGATAATCATGATAATGTGATGACTAATCTAGAGCCAGACATCTTGGAATATGAAGTCAAGTGGGCCTCAGAAAGCATCACTATGAACAAAGCTAGTGGAGGTGATGGAATTCCAGTTGAGCTGTTTCAAATCCTGAAAGATGATGCTGTGAAAGTGCTGCACTCAATATGCCAGCAAATCTGGAAAACTCAGCAGTGGCCACAGGACTGGAAAAGGTCAGTTTTCATTCCGATCCCAAAGAAAGGCAATGCCAAAGAATGCTCAAACTACCGCACAATTGCACTCATCTCACATGCTAGTAAAGTAATGCTCAAAATTCTCCAAGCCAGGCTTCAGCAATACGTGAACCGTGAACTCCCTGATGTTCACGCTGGTTTCAAAAAAGGTAGAGGAACCAGAGATCAAATTGCCAACATCCACTGGATCATGGAAAAAGCAAGAGAGTTCCAGAAAAACATCTATTTCTGCTTGATTGACTATGCCAAAGCCTTTGACTGTGTGGATCACAATAAACTGTGGAAAATTCTGAAAGAGATGGGAATACCAGAACACCTAACCTTCCTCTTGAGAAATCTGTATGCAGGTCAGGAAGCAACAGTTAGAACTGGACATGGAACAACAGACTGGTTCCAAATAGGAAAAGGAGTACGTCAAGGCTGTATATGGTCACCCTGCTTATTTAACTTATATGCAGAGTACATCATGAGAAACGCTGGACTGGAAGAAACACAAGCTGGAATCAAGATTGCTGGGAGAAATATCAATAACCTCAGATATGCAGATGACACCACCCTTATGGCAGAAAGTGAAGAGGAGCTAAAAAGCCTCTTGTTGAAAGTGAAAGAGGAGAGTGAAAAAGTTGGCTTAAAGCTCAACATTCAGAAAACGAAGATCATGGCATCTGGCCCCATCACTTCATGGGAAATAGATGGGGAAACAGTAGAAACAGTGTCAGACTTTGTTTTTTTGGGCTCCAAAATCACTGCAGATGGTGACTGCAGCCATGAAATTAAAAGGCGCTTACTCCTTGGAAGAAAAGTTATGACCAACCTAGATAGTATATTCAAAAGCAGAGACATTACTTTGCCGACTAAGGTCCGTCTAGTCAAGGCTATGGTTTTTCCTGTGGTCATGTATGGATGTGAGAGTTGGACTGTGAAGAAGGCTGAGCGCCGAAGAATTGATGCTTTTGAACTGTGGTGTTGGAGAAGACTCTTGAGAGTCCCTTGGACTGCAAGGAGATCCAACCAGTCCATTCTGAAGGAGATCAACCCTGGGATTTCTTTGGAAGGAATGATGCTAAAACTGAAGCTCCAGTACTTTGGCCACCTCATGTGAAGAGTTGACTCTTTGGAAAAGACCCTGATGCTGGGAGGGACTGGGGGCAGGAGGAGAAAGGGACGACCAAGGATGAGATGGCTGGATGGCATCACGGACTCAATGGACATGAGTGAACTCCGGGAGTTGGTGATGGACAGGGAGGCCTGGCATGCTGCGATTCATGGGGTCGCAAAGAGTCGGACACGACTGAGCGACTGAATGGAAAGGAACGGATGAGACTAGATGCCATGTTTTTAGTTTTCTGAATGCTGAGTTTTAAGCCAACTCTTTTTACTCTCCTCTTTAATTAGAATATCATATAAAGTACTCATTTTCTTTCTCTTACACATCACATTGAAAAAAGAGTACATATGCATTACTACCACCAATAAAACTACTAAGAAAAGTGAAAATAATCTTTTGATATGTTTGTCCTTAGAGAATATCCCAGTGCAGATATACAGTCTAACTACTGTGTTTTTAAAGTCACTTGAAAAAGTTCTTCTCTGTTGTTAGGGAACATTCTGTTAATAATCTGCTTCATTTTATTTTCAATTTTGGGATTTTTCTCAAAAGTTAATTTTGTTTTATAAGTATTTGTTTCCAGAGTCAAATCTAAATAATTCAGTATATTTGTATAAGCCAGCTTCTGTTCCTGTCCTCTATACACTATTTTCTCATTATTCTTATAGGTAACTTTATTTTTAAAAAATCATGGTTTATCTTTCCCTTTCTAATTTTAATATAAACAAACATATATGTGCATATTTTATGGTTATTTCTTAAAAGGTAGCATACAAAAATACTTTCCTGTTTTCACTCAACACTATACCCCAAAGATCATCCCACAGTGGTACACGGAGATATTCCTCATTTCCTGTTATAGTGCACAGTAATCTACTGCTCATCCAACCAGTCTCCTTTTATGCACATGTGGGGTGTTTCCATTCTCTCAGTTTACAGTTAGTCTCACAATGAACATTCCTGCATATACATCTTTCCATATTTTTGCCATATAGCTGTGGGTCAGAGTCCTAAAACTAAGACTGTAAATGGGCAAGTTCACAAGTAACTTTGCTATATATAATTGGATACATGAGTAATTAAGCAACTTGATGAATTCAACCAATAAATTATCATTCACCTTAACTTTTAACTTATGATAGCACAAAATTACATTTTTGTATTCACCACTTGAAATACTAAAGCTTTGCCAAAGTTTTTGTAGAAAAGTAATCATTTTCCATTGGCAGCATTATGAAAATCTAATGGTAGTGTTCCACAACTGAGTTAGAGACATTCCACCTGTTTGGATGTCATTGATATAGCTGTTTTATACTTACCATAATTAATACATTACTTCTTAATAATTAATTAGTAATAATATAATACTAATAAATAATTAGTAATAATAATTAATAAATTACTTGCCACCAGATACTTATTAAAGCACTTTCTAGTACCTTTGAGCTTCCCAACATTCATATGTGGTGGTCTTAACAATACAGAGAGGCTTAGTTACTGCAGAAGGCATACAATAATGACAGTTAAGCCTAATTCCACAAAGACTCTGTACTCTGCTAAACTAATTTAATTCATTTTTGCTAAGCCACCACAGACTACTTTATATTTTGGTATACAGAAACTGCAGTTTAGTTTGCTGTTTTAAGGAACGGAATAGCAATTTCAAACTATAAGTGAGAAGAGACCAGATGCCATGATCTTAGTTTCCTGAATGCTGCTTTTTAAAGGACATCATGTAATGACATATAATGATAAAGGGAGATCTACACAAGAAGAGGATATTATACTTGTTAACATATATGCACCCAGTATAGCAGCACCTAAATATATAAAACAAATACTAACAGCCCTAAAGGGAGAAATTGATAGGAATACAATGATAGTAGGACACTTTAATATGCCACTGACATACATCAGTGGACAAATCATCCTGACAGAAAATCAATAAAGCAACAGCGTTCCTAAGTTACATAACAGACCAGCTGGACTCCATTGATATCTATAGAACACTCTTCCTCCAAAACCCAGAATACACATTCTTTTCAAGCACACACGGACATTCTCTAAGACAGACCACATACTAGGTCACAAAACAAGCCTCAACAAATTCAAGAGGTTAGAAATTATTTCAAGCATCTTTTCTGACTACAAAGTTATGAGACTAGAAATCAACCACATAAGGAAAAACAGGGAAAGAACAAATACATAGAGACTAAACAGCATGCTACTAAAAAACAAATGAGTCAATGATGGGACAAAATCAGAATTCATAAAATACCTCAAGACAAACAAGAATAAAGCCACAAGCTTACAAAAGCTATGGTACTCAACAAAAGCAGTACTAAGAGGGGAGTTCATAGCAATACAGGCCTTCCCCA
The DNA here is from genome assembly GCA_006408695.1 of Aepyceros melampus. Lineage (NCBI taxonomy): Eukaryota > Metazoa > Chordata > Mammalia > Artiodactyla > Bovidae > Aepyceros > Aepyceros melampus. Next base: position 33,221 of record SJXQ01004485.1, read on the forward strand.
AGAAACAAATAAAAATCTCAAGTAAACAACTAAATCTACCACCTAAAAGAATTAGAAAAAGAACAAACAAACCTTAAAGTCAGCATAAGGAAGGAAATAACAGAGATCCGAGAGAAAATAAATAAAATAGAGATAGATCAATAAAACCAGTAAAGATAGAAAACATCAATAAAACCATTTTTTACAAAAAAAGATAAAAATTATCAACAAACCTCTAGCCAGGATCACCAAGAAGAAAAGAAAGGGGACCCAAATAAATTAAGAAATAAAGGGGAAATAACAACTGGTACCACAGAATTTTTTTAAAAAAGGATTACTATAAACAGTCATATGCCAACAAGTTGGACAAAATAAATGGACAAATTTCTAGAAGTGGATATAAAGAAACAGACAAGTTTCTAGAAACATACAAGTTGCCAAAATTGAGTCAAGAGGAAACATAATTGAACAGAATAATCACTATGAGTGAAATAGAATGTGTGAAAAAACAAACAACAAAACTCCCTACAAACAAAAACCCAGAGCCAGACAGCTTCAATGGCATAATTTACCAAACAGAAGAGCACTTATACTTATCATTCTCAAACTATTTCAAAAAACTGAGAAAGAGGGAACACTCTTTAAATTTACTCTATGAAGCCACTATCACCCTAATACCAAAACTAGACAAAGACATTATAGTAAAAGAAAATTATACAATATCTTTGGTGAATATAGATGCAATATTCCTCAGCCAAATATTAGCAAATCTAAAATGCAACAATATATAAGAAGCATCATACAGCATGATCAAGTTGGATTCATTCCATGGTTACCAGGATGGTTCAACATGTGCAGTTCAATCAATGTGATACTTCACATTAACAAAAGGAAAGACAAAAACCACATGATTATCTCAATAAACACAGAGAAACCATCTGACAAAATTCAGCATTCACTAATGATAAAAACTCACCAAAGTGGGTAGAGAGGTAACATATATCAACATAATAAACCACTCAGTCATGTCCAACTCTTTGCGACTGCATGGACTGTAGCCTACCAGGCTCCTCTGCCCATGAGATTTTCCAAGCAATAGTAAGTACTGGAGTGGATTGCCATTTCCTTCTCCAGGGGATCTTCCCAACCCAGGGATGGAACCCAGGTCTCCAGCATTGTAGACAGACGCTTTGCCTCTAAGCCACCAGGGAAGCCATTAATAAAAGATATTTACGACAAATCCACAGCCAACAGAATATTTAATGATGAAATCCTGGAAGCTTTCGTACTAAATTCAGGAACAAGACAAGGATGCCCACCCTCATTACCTCTATTCAACATAATATTGGAAGTCCTAGCCACAGAAATGAGACGAAAAAAAGAAATAAAGGCATCCAAATTAGACTGGAAGAGATAAAACTGTCACTATTTGCAGAAGACAAGATACTCTATATAAAGAATCCTAAAACCTCCACACAAAAACTATTAGAATAAGTGAATTCAACAAGGTAGCAGAATGCAAAATTAATAAACAGAGAGCATTTGCATTTCTTTATACTAGCAATTAAATATCAGAAAAATAAAGTAAGAAACCATCCTGTTAAAATTAACATCAAAAACTATTTAGGAATACACTTAACCAAGGAGGTGGCTATGTATAAAAACTATCAGTTCAGTTGCTCAGTCATGTCTGACTCTTTGTGACCCCATGAATTGCAGCACACCAGGCCTCACTGTCCATCACCAACTCCCGGAGTTCACTCAGACTCAGGTCCATCGAGTCTGTGATGCCATCCAACCATCTCATCCTCTGTCGTCCCCTTCTCCTCCTGCCTCCAATCTTTCCCAGCATCAGGGTCTTTTCTAATGAATTAGTTCTTTGCACAAGATGACCAAAGAAAATATGAAATTATTAGAGAAATGCGAACCAAAACCACTGTGAGGTATCATCTCACACAGGTCAAAATGTCTATCATCAAAAATCTACAAATAATAAATGCTGGAGAGGGTGTGGAGAAAGGGAACCCTCTTACACTGTTGGTAGGAATGTAAATTGGTGTAGTGACTATAAAAAACAGTACGGAGGATCCTGACAAAACTAAAAATAGGCTACCATATGACCCAGCAATCCAACTCCTGGATATATACCTAGAAAAGATGAAAACTCTAATTTGAAAAGATACATGCACCCTAATGTTCATAATACTAAATCGCTTCGTCATGTCTGACTCTGTGTGACCCCATAGACGGCAGCCAACCAGGCTCCTCCGTCCCTGGGATTCTCCAGGCAAGAACACTGGAGTGGGTTGCCATTTCCTTCTCCCATTTGTGAAAGTGAAAAGTGAAAGTGAAGTCGCTCAGTCGTGTCCGACTCTTAGCGATCCCTCGGACCACAACCCACCAGACCCGTCCATGGGATTTTCAAGGCAAGAGTACTGGAGTGGGGTGCCATTGCCATTGCCTACTGTTCATAGCAGCACTATTTACAAAGCCAAGACATGGAAACAAGCCAAGTGCCTACCAACCAATGACTGCCTTCAGAAGATGTGGTATATATTTGTGGTGTGTGTGTGTTCACATGTGTGTATATATATCACCGAATATTAGTCTTAAAAAAGAATGAAATATCACCATTTACAATAACATAGATGGATCTAGAGAATATTATACTTAGTAAAGTAAGTGAGACAAAGAAAAGGAAGTATTATATCACTTACATGTGGGATCTCAAAAAAAATCCAAATGAACCTAACAGAACAAAAACAGATTCACAAATACAGAAATCAAACTAGGGCTACTAAGAGGGAAAGGGAGGGTGGAGGGATAAATTAGCAGTATGGAATTAACAGATACAAACTACTACACATATAATAGATAAGCAACAAGGATTTACTGTATAGCACAGGGAACTCTATTCAATATAATAACCTGTAATAGAAAAAAATCGTAAAAAAAATACACATATATAACTGAACTACTTTGATGTATACCTGAAACTAACACACTATCATAAATCAACTATACCTCAAATAAAAATTAGGTGAAACCAGAATATACTTTTATTTGGTAGGACTGAAATATATCAGTGCTTTTCATACCTTGAATGAATGCTGTAACTATGCAGTATACTTTACAATAAGACTTTCTTTAGGATTAGCAAGTTTGGGATATAAGATCTTTCCTCTCAACTTCTGTATCCCACAAAATAAACCAATACTAGTGAACATATATGAGCTGCAGATGCCTATATACATCATTTGCTTTATTTATTCATTTATCATTATTTAAGAAGATATAGGCTAAAGAGAAATTACAAAATAATATTTTACTTTAAGCCAATGAGTAGTCTTCTTAGATTTTCTTCTTCCTTGGTATTGTTGCTTAATAGTCATTTGGACAGTAAAACATTTAAATGCTTGGACACACTAAAGTTTGGTGTCACTCTGTTCATGGTATATTAAAATTTAGGTATTGAGTTTTTCCTTTTCTTTCTTTGACAGTTACTCAGTGTTAGGCAGATATTAATATTAAAAGAAATAAATGTTTTTATTCTCTAACATAAAATATTTTGAAGTTAAAAAAAAGGTTCATTTAGAGGCAAGAGAGCACTACTAGGTTACTATCTAAGTATATGACTGCTATAAAGTATGAATTCACAAATTGAAAATCCAATATAAGTGTTTCATATATAAGGAGAGGATAAAATTAGGAAAGTTATTTAAGCTTTCATATATACAGAAAAAGTTTCAGTTCAGTTCAGTTTAGTCACTCAGTCGTGTCCGACTCTTTTTGACCCCATAAATTGCAGCACACCAGGCCTCCCTGTCCATCACCGACTCCCAGGGTTCACTCAAACTCAAGTCCATCAAGTTGGTGATGCCATCCAGCCATCTCATCCTCGGTCGTCCCCTTCTCCTCCTGCCCCCAATCCCTCCCAGGATCAGGGTCTTTTCCAATGAGTCAACTCTTCGCATGAGGTGGCCAAAGTACTGGAGTTTCAGCTTCAGCATCAGTCCTTCCAAAGAAATCCCAGGACTGATCTCCTTTAGGATGGACTGGTTGGATCTCCTTGCAGTCCAGGGGACTCTCAAGAGTCTTCTCCAACACCACAGTTCAAAAGCATCAATTCTTCGGCACTCAGCTTTCTTCACAGTCCAACTCTCACATCCATACATGACCACAGGAAAAACCATAGCCTTGACTAGACAGACTTTGTTGGCAAAGTAGTGTCTTTGCCTTTGAATATGCTATCTAAGTTGGTATAACTTTCAAAGCAACTGAAATATGATGGTAACCCCAGTTTTACATGGGAGGTTTTCTGTTCACAAATTTTCAGTTTTGCAAAGTCGAGAGCTGTGACTTCCAAATTACTCAGACTACCATTTTGGTGCAAGATCAGAAAACGTCTTTTTCAGAATTAAACTAGCTGACATATACATATTGTGATTGAAGGCATATTATAGCTAAATGAAAATTGGAAAACAATTAATTGGAATGGAACCCATGATGGTTTCTTAGATGCTATTCATGAGAGAGGAGCAGTGGTGAAGTGTGCGGTGCTCAGCTGCCTTCCACTCTGTGCAAAGTCATGGACTATATCCCACCAGGCTCCTCCATCTGTGGAACTTTTCAGGCAAGAATGCTGGAGTGGGTTGCCATGCCCTTCTCCAGGGGATCTTCCCAACCAGGGACCAAACGCGCATCTCCTGCATTGGCAGCAACATTCTTTATCACTGAGACACTTGGGTAAATATGAATTAAGGTATTATTGTAATGTAGCGTATGTAAAAGGAGGTTGATGCAGAGCCTCCAGGGAGTCTGAAGGTCTTAAATGGAGGCCTGGACTCAGTTTACCACCTTTTTAATCCAGTCACTGTATTCTCTTACAGGTCAGATCCAGTCAAAGAACTGTCATCAATTCCTTTAAGGAATAATTCTGTGGCAAATAAATCTCATATATTCTTCCCCATGCCCTATCTGCAATGATTTTAAGTGCAGAACACTTGTCATTCAAGAACAGGAAGCGATAAAGAAAATGAGGTGAAAAGTGAGGGATTCCACAGGCAAATAGCAGTATTATATAAGGCACCAGCAAGACTTCTTAAAATAGAAATGGAAAGTATGGTTAGTATTAACTTTTCTGGCTAAAGGTCATCTGACATTTATATGAACTACAAATGGTGAAAGAATCATAATTTTATATAACATATAAAGAACACTAAAGGAAATCAACCCTGAATATTCATTGGAAGGACTGATGCTGAAGCTGAAGCTCCAATGCTTGGCCACCTGATGCGAAGAGCCAATTCACTGCAAAAGACTCTGATCTTGGAAAAGATGGAAAGCAGTAGAAGGGGACGACATCACTGATTCAATGGACATGAGTTTGAGCAAGCTCCAGGAGATGAAGGATGTGCCGCAATCCATGGAGTTGCAAAGAGTCTAACACAACTGAGCGGCTGAACAACATAAAGAACACTATCATTTTCTGATTTTTCTTTTCCTTATGATGCTCCCAAACAAGCAACTCTGCAGGGAACTGAGAAGCAAGTGATGTTCCTCCAATATGGCCTTTCAGTTCAGTTCAGTTGCTCAGTCGTGTCTGACTCTTTGCGACCCCATGAATCACAGCACAGCAGGCCTCCCTGTCCATCACCAACTCCCAGAGTTCACTCAGACTCACGTCCATTGAGTCCGTGATGCCATCCAGCCATCTCATCCTCTGTCGTCCCCTTCTCCTCCTGCCCCCGATCCCTCCCAGCATCAGGGTCTTTTCCAATGAGTCAACTCTTCACATGAGGTGGCCAAAGTACTGGAGCTTCAGCTTTAGCATCAGTCCTTCCAAAGAAATCCCAGGGCTGATCTCCTTCAGAATGGACTGGTTGGATCTCCTTGCAGTCCAAGGGACTCTCAAGAGTCTTCTCCAACACCACAGTTCAAAAGGATCAATTCTTCAGCGCTCAGCCTTCTTGACAGTCCAGCTCTCACTTAGAGACTATATAACTTTGACATTTTGTTTCGCTTTGCCTTTTGAAGATAAACTCCCTCATTTGTCCAGACTACATTCCGTGTCTCTGGAAATTCCCTATGGACAAAAAAATTAGGTACTGTTAAGTTCCACCCTTTAAAACAGAACATTCTCTGTTGTGTGAAATGCTGCTATAAAGGCCGGTGATTAGCTTCCGCAGAGTAGGTCAAATGTCTATTGAGCTGCACCCCAAGACAATTTCTCCCTTTTTGCCGCTCTTTAGCAGCAACAGGCCCTATCAGTTAGTGGGGGTCAGAGGCCCAGTATTTCAGATGTTATATGCCTTGGCCACGTGGAGTCACTGAACTGCGGCAACGTTTTTAAAAACCGGTGGGACTTGTGCGGTCATAATCCCGGTGATCCGTTTCGGGTTGGAGAGGTGGGGGGTGGCTTTTTCCACTGCCTTGAGAAGTCATTTAAAGTACGTGGGATAGTAGAGCCCGGATCTTTGGGAAATTTGAAACCCAGAGGCTTCGTGGATGTACCCGCGGAGACAACTCATCTGGCTTCAGGTGTCACTGATTCCGGAATGTGTTAAGGTGGGGAGGGGGGTGGTGTGGCAAATCAGCTTTCATCCCTTTTAGGAACTCGGTACAATTCTGCAAGCTAAAGACCCAGGCCAGGCGAGAGGTGCCTACGCCTCCGAACGTGGTATCTGAGCTGAGCTCCTCTTCAGAGATGACTCCGCATTTGAACCTCTGCCCACGGTCCGAGCGAGCGCGGGCGGCGGGGTGGGGCACGTGACCGGCTCTCCTCCGCGGCCATGCCTCCTGGCGCGACAGCCACTGCCCCTTCCACATCCTCGAGCCCCTCCAGCGCCGGACGGCTGTAGACGCCCCTCAGGAGGCGGTCCCCCAGCTACTCTGGACTCCAGGGTTACCCGCACTCACGCCTATTCTCCGGCAACAGTTAGCGAGCCCCTATATCCCGAAGCCGGAGAAGCAAATGGCAACCCACTCCAGCATTCTTGCCCTGAAAACCCCATGGACTGAGGCGCCTGGTGGGCTTACAGTCCCTCGGGTCGCAAAGATACGGACATGACTGAACCACCTCACTTTACTTCACTATCCCGAAGCAGCTGCCCGAGACTTCCGCCTGGGTGCCGACCACGTGATCACGCGAGACTTGGGGAGGCGGTGGGCCTTCTTCGCAACTTTAAGTCGGCCCCGCCCCTCACGACGCCCTCCACAGGGCTCGACAACGCGGCCTGCGGCGGCCTCCGCCCCGGCGCGCCTGCGCACGCGGCTCTCGCGGTGTTCTCGCGCTCGGCCCCGCCCACCGCTGCCCCCGCCCTTTCCG
>SJXQ01004485.1:41724-85058 GCA_006408695.1 Aepyceros melampus
AAAAACCGGCGTCTGGGGGAGCCGGGCGAGTCCCCCCTCAAGACCCACTGCGATCCGCTGTTAACGCGGTGGAAGGCGAATGGCTACTCTGGGGGTTACTCTGAGGTGTTCTGGCGGTTCTGCTTAGGGAGCCTTCACTGGGGCCATTTTATGTATTATTTAAAAAAAAAAAAGAAATAAGGACGAAGGTTGAAAAGCACTTATTTCGGTTCCTTCCGAATCGGTAAAATGGCGAAGGGGAAGCAACCCCCCCCCCCCCAACAACCTCGTATATACCTCCGACTAGCAAAAGCACCAAAACAAAACAAAGCCTCCAGTGGTCCAAAGTGCCCCGCTTTCGCCTTGAAATCTGCCTACTTGCCACCGTTGGTCCCTTTTTTTTTTTTTTCTTTTTTCCTTACTTGCGATCACGTAGGTTTGCAAAAAGCAGTCACATAAATAACCTTGTCTGTCAGTCACCAACGCAGTGTGATCACGAGTCCATCCTCACTCTCTTTTATTTTTATTTTGACAATAAAACACGTTTCTGCCCGGTCCCAAACGCAGACCAGCCCCGCGGCAGCCCGGCCCCGTACCGTTGACGACTCGGGTCGATCCATCATGGCTGCGGCCGCTTACCCTGCTTTTCAGTCCCTGAGCCTTGTGGTCCTCCTCCCTTTGGCTGCCCTGTTTATATAGAGCCATTGCCGCTCTCTAATATAGACTCTGCCAGGATGGGAAGGTGCTTTTCAGGCCTACGTCACCGCCTCTCCATTTAAACACCAGATCCGGCTTTAAATAGTGAGAGCTGCTGAGAGCGGGGCTGGGAGGTGCGTGCTCCCGAGGCGAGAGGCAGGCGCGTGCAGAGCTCACTTTTATTTCTAGGTCCTTTTCTGTCTACTGTAATTTCGTGCCCATTCGGGGCGGCCTTCGCAGCCGCAAGTTTTTGTTTGGACGCAGCAGCTGGGATTTGCCGGTCTTTGTTAGGGGAGAATAGACTTGCCGTCTCTTCTTTTTATTTTTGTTTTTAAAAACAATTTTAACTCAGATGTCTAATCGTTTCTGTATTTAAGAAGGTGCATGCATTATTGTCAGTTATTTTTTTTAAAAGCTTTATTAACTGCTAGCTGTAGAGGGTTTGATTTTGGTAGTATTTTTTTCACCGAGCATTCAGGACATATTAGAAATACAGCTAGTATTTCATCGTGTTTTCCTATAATAATGTTTGAGACGCACAGCTTTTCAAAGAAATAGAGAAGTGCCTAAACCTTCGACGTAAGGTCTTATGTCTACAGTACATTAATTGTTAGGGGGATTGTGAGTAATGTGAAGAGGCTTAGTGCAAACTGGGTATTAAAAAATTAAAGTTCTAAGTAGACTGTTTTGGCTGCATTGGATGTTCATATGGTATCCAGTGTAGAAATTAATCCAATTTATTTTCCAGTATTGTACTAGGAACTAACACTTTTGAAAGAAATTCTTTGTTACTTAATGATACTAAGTAAGTAAGTAAAGTCACTCAGTCGTGTCCGACTCTTTGTGACCCCATGGACTGCAGCCCACCAGGCTCCTCAGTCCATGAGATTCTCCAAGCAAGAATACTGGAGTGGGTTGCCATTTCCTTCTCCAGGGGATCTTCCCGACCCAGGGATTGAACCCGGGTAATGGCCCTTTAATTTCCAGTTTGGAATATCTGGTGTTTGAAAACCAGGACAAACCTCAATTACTGTGTATTCCATAAAAGGCAGAAACTGGTTCAAGTAAAGTTTAGCATTTTAAATAATAATTTGGAAATTGCTTTTTTCAGATATTGCCTATGTACTCACATACTCTGAAAGACAACAGTAATTTGGGTGCTTTTTAACTCTTGAACAATTTAAAATTCTCTGTGTACTTAATGATGAATACACATTTCCCTGTAACTATAGTGCATAGGAATGCAGTAAGTGGTCAAGTTGTGGGTTAATTAAAGCAGAAAAACAAAATACTAAAGCAGGATTGTTTCATTAACTAGGGAGTGCCAGAAGAAAGCACATTGTACCAATAAATGTGCAGATTCCCAATATCTGCAGAATATTTTTAGGGATGACTGACTTTAGAAACATTACAATTATTTTGCTGAAAAATTAATTTATATCATCAATATGAGATTTATACTACCAATTTAAAATTACACTGCATCTTTATAATGCCTTGAATCATTGGTTAAAAAAACTTTATAAATGTATTTTTGTAATTCAGTAGTTGAATCACTATAGATAAAGTAATGTCCATAGTCAGACTTTCCTTGTTTATAGAATCAGAGAGACATTTTAAGGAGATATTGTAGAGATGGCAGAAGGCACTTAAATAATTTTAGTTCACAGAGACATATTTGGCAAAATAAAAAGAAAGTAAGTGGAACAGCAAAGGTGAGAACTCAGATACATTGTTTTTCTGTTGCATTGAAAGGGAGCAAATAGATTTTAATGGTTGAGGTAAGTTATATAGAGGAACATACTTGTATTTTTGGCTGGACAAGGACACAAGAGGTTTACCCTGTGATAACAGTATTGCTGATGGAGATGCTAATAAAACTTTTCTATTTGAGGTTTGCTTATAACAGTAACTTATAAGTAACTTATAACTTATAAGGTAACTTTTACCTTAAGCAAGATACAAAGCGCAAATAATGACAAAGCATTAAAAGAAAAAGGCTGTTAATAGCTTTGTGTGATAATGGATAGAATTTATAACAAGGTAACTCTGACAGCAAACTTCCTTTTGTCCAAGTCTTAAAAATAGGATATGGGTTGGGCAAATTGTTCCCTCTCTTACTTTTTGGTTTTTAAAAAATACTTTATATACTTTTGAAGTGCTTTCACATCTATTCTCATTTTATTTTTTGGCAATCTTCTGAAAGCTCCCCCCTCCCCCCCCACCAGTAATGCCAACAATAACAGTTATGGTAATAATAGGTTAAAAAATAAGTATCAAGGCTACTCAGTATTCTGTTCCATAGCATCATCTGGGTAGCTCTTTGGTTTTAGTTTCTCAGACATGTCCGACTCTTTGCGACCCCCATGAACCCACCAGGCTCCTCTGTCCTGGGATTTCCCAGACAAGAATACTGGAGTGGGTTGCCATTTCTTTCTCTGAGCAGTAGTAGGAGAAAAATTCTGGAAAAGAGATTATTGTGCCTTGTTCCTCTGAGACTGAGACCTGTTATTGTGGTTATAGGAAAGGCTTTATGGTATAATTTAAAGGTACAGACTGGGTAACAAAAGCCAGAGTCAGGTGATTTTAAATTTGAATACTCATTAACTTTCAAATTACTGCCAGGCAAATGATCACAGAACATAAGACTCTCTGAACTCTTAAGAGGGAGATGAGGTTAGGAGATATAACGGGTTAAACTAAGCAAGGAATGATAAGAACCAGACACAGCAACCAGTAATACTATATTGTTGGGTCCCATTGACTGTTTTGAGTATAACAACATAGAAATTATAACTGAAAATTGTGTGGGCCTTCTATGTGTAATGATCTTCTCTGTTAAATATGAATTGTATTAAATAGTCATACAACTTTTGTTACAATATGCAGTCATCAAGTCATTCAGTATTAAGGCAAATGATCTTTTTCCAATGACCATTCCTTTAAACTTACATCTTCTAAAATAAGTTTTAGAGAGTTAAAAAAATGACTGTTGAGTTAATTTGTTTTGAATTTGTGAAAACATGTTACCTATTTTAAAATGTGAAAAACAGTCTTTTCAACAGTCTTAAATTTTTATTTTCCCTTTAAAGCCTAAATTATACAGATCTGTGATCGAAGATGTTATTAATGATGTGAGAGACATCTTTTTGGATGATGGAGTCGATGAACAAGTTCTGATGGAACTAAAAACTGTGAGTTTGCCTTTTTTTTTCTTTTTTAACACTCTTCATTCAAAAACTATACTCCCATTATTTTTCATATGATGACCATTTGACTTTGTTGCAGGAGGCGATGTAGTTATGTGAAGGGTGCTCGTTTTGAATACCAGTTCTACCATACATTCTTCCTCTGACCTTAGGCAAACCACTTATATTTCAGTTTCCATATATATCAGATGGGAGTTCATAGTATTACCTTTTAGGTTTGTTTTGAGGATTAAATGTAATAACTGTCTGAAGTGTTCAGCACAGTGCCTGGCAATAGTATTAGCTGTTATTAGTGGGCAGTTTCATTTATGGTCTGATAACTTCATATTTACATTCCTGTAAAGTTTTTTTTTCCCTCCTTTTTTTGTTGTCTCAATGTATGGATATTCTAAAATGTGTATGCTGTAGAGATTGAGCAAGTGCTTGATCACTTTCACATTCTGGAGTCATTTTCTCTGTGGGCCAAATATTTGGTTTATTGTATATCCTAGTTTGGGAACTCCTTTTCTTTCTCTTAGATTTATATGGATTTAAGCAGAAAAATATAGATATTTTTATTTCACGTTGGTGTTTTCTTAATGCTCTAATGAGTCATGAAATCAAGGAGTATTTTTACCTTATTGCTCAGAACCGTGGTTCTCAAAATATGGTCCATGGACTTTCCCACAGGCTCTTCCAAGGGGTCAGTGAGGTGAAGCAGTGCCCAAGTCTGAATAATCACAGTATGTCTCTCACATTTCCAGTAAAAGTTGTATTATCCATGAAAAAAGTGACCAGTTAAACTTGGAACTCAAATGAACCAAGTGCTATTCCTTGAGATAACTGCTCCGTATGCAGCAGAAGTGCATTATGCATGCTTCATATTTTGATGCACTGACTGTTAAAAATACGCTTACTTTTAAGGTTGAGATAAGATCATTGTTGATATTAAGATATTTGATTGTTTGCTATTCTGTAGTGAGATGCGTTAACATCGGCCTATCTGCATACTACACTGAACTCGCATTTTCCAAATGACCAATGCATGATGTTGCAAAATCCCTTCAAAGTTAAAGATAAATGAATGGATTTTAATCTAAGAATATGAAAAGTTAATTAGTATGTGGTCTCACATAGTACATTGCAGCTAACCTTTAAGAAACCATTACTTAAAATACTTCTTCCTTTCCCAGCTACTTAGCTGTGGGAAGACAGATTTTCATAATAGACGTCAGTGAAAACAAAGTAATGCAGAAGCAGATGAGAGAATCCAACTATTTTCCTTTAAGCCATTTCTTACTAAATTTTATTTGGAAGACATGGTTATTTTCATTGAAAGTATTTATGTTAACATATAATGGATACATGCTACTTTTAAATAAGTAAAAGTTATTTAAATCTTATTTAAAATTTTGTAAAAGCTCATTGAGGGACTTGCTTGGTGGTCCAGTGGCTAAGACTCCATGCTTTCAATGCAGGGGGCGGGGATTTGATCCCTGGTCGGGGAACTAGGTCCCACATGCAGCAGCTAAGTGTTCATGTGCAGCAACTGAAGAGTGCACATTCCACAACAAGGATGGGATATCTCATGTGCAGCAACTAAGACCCAGTGCAGCCGAGTAAATAAATATTTTTTTATTTTTAAAGCTCATTGAGGTCCTCATTAATTTGTGAAAATGATAAAGGAGCCTGAGACCAAAGAGTTTTAAAACTGCTGGCTTAGAGGCTGGAAATTGAGCTCCTACAGAGCTATGTATAAATAAGAAATCACAGTTAGTGAATGCTATGTAGCACTTGTTGTCTTATTTATCCATTCAACAGAGGTGTGGAGGCTGCAATTTAGCAACTTATAAATTTAAATAAAGCAAATCTCACTTGTATTGTGGTGATGAATATATCTTAGAATATTGCAGCATCTGTAGGCAGCTTCTGTAGGGTTTTCATTAAAAGTCTGCCCATGTGAGGAAGGGAAAATAGGTTTGAGTGAGACGAGGAAACATTTATTTACCTTAGGAGAAATGTGATGGTTACTGCAAGTGAAAAGTAGGTATCTAAAAATATAAGTGAAGGAATGCCAACTCTGAGATATGAGTTGGAAGAATAGCAATGGAAATTGCTCAAACACATAAAGTATCTCAGGGATATGAATAAGAAGAGTATAAACTTATTTTGATTTCTTAGTGTTTTTTGGAATGAGTATTTTACAAATTATCTTATAACTCTTATGATGATTGTTGTAGTTCTGTGACCTTATGTAGAAGATAACAGCTTTTTAGGTGTAGAAAATTAGTCCCAAAGGCTTTAATTTACCCTTGGTCAAACTAGTGGTCAATCCAAGTTGTTATCTGCTCTAGCTTTTCACAGTCTGGGATTGATATTTTGCTACTGGTCTCAGAATCAAGGTTTTGTCTTCAAACGGAATGAACTGTCTTTGAGACCAAATAGTTCCACCTACATTTTTAGTACATAGGATTTTACATATATGTGCAGATACATGTATGTGTATTATAAAATTAATATATCTATGCTCTATAGGTTATGCACTGATTTTTTTGTTTGTTTAATGCTTAGCTTAATATGACAAAAAATTGTCTTATTTTGAATTCCCAGCCTCTACCACAATGCTTGGTGTATGTGGTTGGCATTCAGTAAATATTTAATTAAGCAACTTAATAACAAATGTTGCTCCAAAATCTAACTGGAAAAAGTATTATAATGTTTTTGTTGCTTTTTAAATGGGACATACTCTTCTATTCTGGATTGTAGCTGAACTTAAATATAAAACTGTTAGACTGAAATGAGTTTGCATTATTTTAATTCTCTGCACTAAATTTCTTCCAGATCTCATTAGAGTCTACAGAATGTGCCCTAGTTTTAACAGTTTTGACAGCCAGCGTTACCCAGTAGAACTTTCTCTGATGATGTAAATATTCTATAATCTTTGCTCTCCGGTATAGTAATCACTGGCCACATGTGGCTATTAAAGCACTTGAAATATGGTTAGTGGAACTGAAGAAATGAAGTTTATTTAATTACAATTAATTTCACTTTGAACCATCACATATAGCTACTATATTGGACCTCGTAGATTTGAATATTCTTGCTAATGAAAACTAACAATGTTTCGTATTCTGTGGTTTATAAAGGACTTTGTCATTAGCTCTGTCCTCCTTCTCACCCTTTTATGGTATTTGACAAACTTCTATCAAAAACTTCCATGCAGCTGTGAAAGATACAGTGGTGTATTAGATTGTAAATGAAGATCAGTAATGAGAGTGCCAGTCATTTGAATTTAGCTAGATAATACAGGAAGGGACCTCCTCCGTTAAAAAATTCAGCCTGATTCCTGAGGTTATTAACAGTATGGGTCTCCTTTAATGTATAAATTATAGGAGATAGAAAAGACACATGAAATGTAGTGTTGATTTTCTTTCTTTCTTTTCTAGTTGAAGTGTAGTTGACCTACAACACTATTAGTTCTAGGTCTACAACATAGTGACTCAGGATTTCTATACATTTCAAAATGATCACCACTTGATTTTCATTAAATCTATATTTGAATGTAAATTGGGTTTTAGATTGGTGAATGGCTACAGGTGGGAATGAGTCTAGAAATCTTCTTCAAAGAAAGTGAAAAAATTATCCTGATTTCTAAACTGTCAGACCCACCACTGTCCAAGTACTGTGGGAGAGAGAAAACGCGGACCCTCTTCTTAGCAGAACAAAGAGAATAATTCCTCAATTGGAAACAAATCTGAAGTAGTTAATCTTCCCCTACATCTGTTTTCTCATCCTTGGGACTGCTGGCATTTTGGACCTGTTAATTGTTTGCTGTAGAAGGCTGTTTATTGTTGGAATTGAGCAGCGTAACTGATCTCTGCCCACTAGATGCCAGTAGCACCCCTTAGTTCTAACAACCAAAAGTACTTCCAGACATTGCCAGATGTCCCCCAGGCAGAAGGGGCAAAACCACCCCGACTGAGAACCACTGCTCCAAATATTCTCTAGTGCTGTATAAATACTTGTTGAACAGTGATCTACTGTTCTACGTCTTTTGGCCTTGGAGAAAGCTCTGTTCCCCAGCGTCATTTCTACAGAGCCCTAAAATAGTTTGTTTTATATTTTGTCCAGAAGCTAGATGTTTTTGTGAGAGTAGGAGAATCCCTCAGAATTTCTAGCCCAGCATACTGCCAAGAAGCAGTAGCTCTGATCACATTTTATAGATAAAAAAAAATAAGACTCAGAGGGAATAAATAGCTGATCGTTTAGTTTAGCTAGTGGTAGAGACTTGAATGTAAGCCTTTTGTTTGTGTCAGATAAGGAAGGCACCAAAGATGTGACTAGACCTGCTCTGATAGCAGCAGCACAGTTTAAAGATTAGAAATTTGGACCCAAGAGCTGGACTTGGGTGAAGCAAGTGAGGTCCTAGAGTCCAAAACTTAAACTTTATGTTTAAAGGACATTTATTCTCAAGTTCCAGTGTTCCTGACTCCATGTCTGGGAAGACTGGAGTCAGATTGCCTGGATTGTACTGTGGTTTTGCTATTAGCTAGTGATCTTGGCAAAGATACCTAACTTTTTGTTCCTCAGGTTGTTTTTCTGTGAAAAGGAGATGATGATGATGTCTATTTTAAAGTATTTTTGTGAAAAATGAGTTGGTACACATAAAGTACTTAACAGGTGCACATTAAGCTTAGTATTAGTCTAGTAAACATGATCCTCAAATGCATATCCAAATCATTTTGGGAACAGAAAATGAATTTTCTCCATGTCTAATTTCAGAGACCTGGTGAAGATTGCTGAGGAAGGATTGCCAGAAATAATAACTATGCTGTTGGGGGAAAAAAGTACTATGAAAATGAGAAGAGAGTTCTTTATGTTTTCTAAGCTAGCTGAATAAATAGCAAACAATTCAGTATTCTTGGTAGTCTTCAGGAGTTTTAATATGATTATTGTTGCCACAAGAGTATTACATTATTTATAAAATATTTTGATAAAATTGTTTAAAAATGAAATTGGAGAGAAACAGAAAACATTCAACTAATTTGAACTTTCTGTGATATTATAAGCTTAATGCTAAATATTTGTATGGTATTATTTTTCACAGTAGCTAGAACAGTATCTGATACTTAGTAAATATGTATTCTCAATGACCTGCTACTCCAGCATCCTCTTCCTTTGCTCCCCCCAAAAACAGCTGGAAGTGCGTGCTTCTGTGTTCACTTGTCATGACTAGTGGGCATCTTTGGCATATAGGAAGCTAGAGGAATGTTGTTATTTCCTGTACACTTCCTGTTGTAATATAAATAAAGAGTTGTTCTGCCTAAAATGTCAGCACATCTTTATTGAGAAACTACCATAAAAAACAATAGTTTATTTTCCATTTTCTTCTTTGAAATTAATATTAAATTTCTGTTAAGTTCTTAGTCATTTTGTTAGGTCCTGAATAAGACATAGTCTTTGCCCTGAGGGTGTTGATAGTTTAATAGAGAAGGAAGATCTCTAAGGTATAGAAATAGTGACTTTTTTTTCCCCGCCTATGACTTTGCCTTTGCATTCTTCAGGGAATTGTGTGCCAGTCATAAAGCAGTAGTTTACAAAGGTTTAGACATGAGATATGTATGCTATATTCAGGGAACTGCAGGTAGTTTGAAAAATAGAGAGCAAGTTATAGTAGTTGGAGAAGTTAACATAACTGCTTGAAGGAGCTGCATCTTTAGAATGAGAAGGATTCTCTGGGGTGCTAGTTAAAAGGCAGAGTTTTGGATTTATGCCTCAGAGAATCTCACTTGATAGTGGTACCATCTAACATTTAAAAAGAAAAATTTGCATTTACCAAAACAACCTACCCTAAATTAACAATTGAAAATGCATTAATGGGTTTTAGTCTGCAGTTTTTAAAGTATTAGTTTATCCTTTAAAGCAGCAGCTCTTCATTCAGTGTACATAGACAGGTTGTTTGAACAGATTCTTGGCTCTACCTTCAGAGTTGCTGATTTGATGGGGGTTTGGGAGGGGGTGCTTAGAATTGGTATGTCTTAACAAGTTCCCAGGTGATATTGATGCTGTTGGTCTAGGACCAGTGATTTATAGAGGATAAATTGGAAGGACAAGTTTGCACTAAAATATTGAGTCTGTAAGGACAAGGATTTTTGTCGTATTTGTTCACTCTGTTCTCAATGCCACTAACAGTGTAGCATATGAGAGATACCCAGTAATTATGTGTAGAATGTATGATTTGAAAGCAGGGAGCTCAGTTAGCTTATCATTAACACTTTGCAGTAATACTGATGGGAGGAAAGGACTTGAACCTGGGACCATAATAGGGATAGATTGGAATAATGCTTTTCAAGGGAATCAACAGGGATAATAAAGTGTCAGGGTAGATTTTGACTCACAGATCATTGTCTTGAGAGGCTAGATGAGAAGTGGTAAACAGCACTTAGCACATAATGTGTATTCATTAGTATTTGCCTTTATCATGGAAACTTCATTAAAGTAAGGGGTCAGGATTACAGTGGGGAGACCAAACTGGAGGTGATAAAACTGAAGCTTTAAATTTAGAAAATTATGGTAAAGACTTGTATCTTAAAACACTAATTAATAGTGCTTTTTTTCAACATTGATTTTGGCCTAAAAGAAGCAAGGTTTTGTGTTAGAGAAGAGTAAAGTGTCGACAGTTTGGGTGATAGACTTGTTTGGGAGGCTTACTATATAGCTTTACTGCCTAACACATTTAGAGTGTATCTTACACTGTATAGTGTATTTTATTCAATGTCTAAGCCTGTTTTGTATTTTGAAGCCTCACATGAGTTAGACAATATCCGAAGAGCAGATCCTAGGGGAGAAAACAAAGTATCCATAGAGTCTTGTGTACCGAATGACGGGATTAAATTTGATGTGTATGTTTAAGGAATGATTTGGAACTTTCTTGGGCAATTTTTTGTAAGTGCTCTATAGATTGAACATTGAGCCTTGTAGAGAGGAAATGTATTTGGGAGAAGGATGAAATAGTTGTAAATATTTTCTTACTTTTTTGCCCACTTTTTTTTTTTTTTCCTTCATCACAGAAACTGTCCTAGGGTTAGATGAGAAAATAGAAGTGGTTAAGCAAAAAAGGATTGTCAATCCTTGTCATAATGAAAAGAGGGAAGAGAATTTCAAGAAGTCTGGAGGTTTGAGAATACCTTTGAAAAGTACATTATGAATTCTTTTCCCTTAGTGGATTTTTCTAACTTGAGAACTCCCTTTGTAGTGTTTCTCATAGTTCAGGGAAAGATGGATTTATGTTTTACATGTTATTTAAAATGAAAGATTTCCATAAAATAGATAATTTGATATTAAAAAGGATGATTTTTGATTGCTGAAAAATTCCTTATTGAAACTGGTAAATAAGGAATTACTATACAAAGTTTGTTGAAGATACAGAAAGAAAATGGAGAAGGCAATGGCACCCCACTCCAGCACTCTTGCCTGGAAAATCCCATGGATGGAGGAGTCTGGTAGGCTGCAGTCCATGGGGTCACGAAGAGTTGGACATGACTGAACGACTTCCTTTTCATTTTTCACTTTCATGCATTGGAGAAGGAAATGGCAACCCACTCCAGTGTTCTTGCCTGGAGAATCCCAGGGACGGGGGAGCCTGATGGGCTGCTGTCTGTGGGGTCACACAGAGTCGGACACGACTGAAGCGATTTAGCAGCAGTAGCAGTAGCAGAAAGAAAAAATTCTTCAGTAGCAAAAAGTAGCAAAAGTGAGGTTTGATGCTTTAGAAATTGGTTTTCATAGCTGTATACACGGGTCAGAATTAGAGATTTGCAGGTTTTGTGGTTTTATCAGTTTTGAAAATGGAAGAATTTTATAAACAGACTAATAAAGTATGTTTTATCCCCATGTCCAGATCTTCCCTGACTCTTACTTAGAAATCTTTAATGTTCTTTGCTTCAGTTATGGGAGAATAAACTAATGCAGTCTAGGGCAGTAGATGGATTTCATTCAGAAGAGCAGCAGCTTTTATTGCAAGTTCAACAGCAACATCAACCCCAGCAGCAGCAGCATCATCATCATCACCACCATCAGCAAGCTCAGCCTCAGCAGACACTGCCTCAGCAAACGCAGGCCCAGCAGGTCCTTATTCCTGCTTCACAGCAAGGTGAGACTGGATAATCCTACTGTAGCATGGAAGTGAATGCTGTCATTTTCAAAGAAGAGAAATACTCTGCATGCCTCCTTTCTGTTGGCTGAGGGTTAGGGTTAGGGTTAGTTGTATCTGTGTGTGTCTATATATACACGATGTGGGTCCTATTTGTGTAATAATGAAGAGTAATTCACTAACAGAAGCCTAAAATGATATTTAGGTAAGTTAATACTTTGAGAAGGCTACACAATGGTGAATTTCCTAAATAAGTCAAATCTATAAGTTTGTTTATTAAGAGTTTCATTATTATAGTAGAATCATTATCTTTATGAAGCTTCAAAGATATCTTTATGAAACTTCAAAGATATTTCACTTTAGTTTTTATTAATAAACATCGGAGGATTATTGTTACTATACTTTGGCAATCTGAAATTCAAATTCCAATTTATGAGAATTTATTAGATTAGATTTCCTTTAAGTAAAGAGTGGATATATGACATCTTACATGATTTTACATGGTTTACAGATAAGAAAAAAAACAACTTCCCTGGTGGCTCAGAGGTTAAAGCGTCTGCCTCCAATGCGGGAGACCCGGGTTCGATCCCTGGGTCGGGAAGATCCCCTGGAGAAGGAAATGGCAACCCACTCCAATATTCTTGCTTGGAGAATCTCATGGACTGAGGAGCCTGGTGGGCTGCAGTCCATGGGGTCACAAAGAGTCGGACACGACTGAGTGACTTTACTTACTTACTATTAGATTAGATTTCCTTTAAGTAAAGAGTGGATATATGACATCTATATGATTTTACATGGTTTACAGATAAGAAAAAAACAAGTACTTATAGACTGTATTCACAGTGTTTTTGTGCTGTGCAAGTCATTTTAAAGATTTTGTTTCATTGAAGCCTCTTAAAGGCTTTGTGAAATAGCTCTTAAAAATCACAAGCGAGGAAAACCTGAACCCTGAAAATTCTTGGAAGCTTTATCCTCTACATGGCATATTTTCTGTCATGACAAAACAGTTTAGTTGTAAAACTTCCTGGGCATTCAGTTATGTAAATCAGAGAGGAGAATGAAGGTAAGATGAAAGCTTTATTTTAAGGTAACTGTTTTACTCACTTCCCTCACCTGAGAGTTTATATGAGACTGAAAATTGATATTGATGCATATTAGAAATGTTTATTTTACTGTTTGTATCAAATAAGACTATTTGATCTTATTCTATACCTTATACTAAGTAACTTTGTCATTTTAATTTTTTTTGATGACTGTTCCTCCTATTGCCTCAGGTCTGGCACTAGGATTTTAGGTCATCATAAATTAAAATTTGATTTTCTTCACTCAGAGAATATTAGGATAATGGAATTATCTGTTTATTCTCTGAAATTTGCGGAATCAAACACCTAGTTCCTTTTATATCAGCATAAGTGTTATTGCCATTATTTATGGGTTGTGTTTTTTTTTTAAGCTGAAGAAAATAAGATTCTGGAAACTGTCAGATTGGGAGAAAAATATTTTTAAAAGCTAAATTACAACATTCTGAGTTCACTCTGAATGAGTTAATAACACATTCAGCAGTAATCTATTAATAATATGGTTAATGCTGGGTTGGCAAGACAGTATTAAATTTTCCAATTTAAGAATGTACAGAGGGCTTCCTTGGTGGCTCAGTGGTAAAGAATCTGCCTGCCAGTGTGGGAGCCATGGGTTCAGTCCCTGATCCAGGAAGATCCACCACATGTGGCAGAGCACTGAAGCCGGTGCGCCATGACTGTTGAGCCTCTGCTCTGGAGCCTGGGAGCCGCAGCTACTTAGGCCCGCACACCCTAGAGCCCATGCTCCCCAACAGAAAAAGCCACCACAATGAGAGCCTGCATACTGCAGCTAGAGAGCAACCTCTGCTCACCACAACCGTAGAAAAGTCTGCATAGCAACGAAGACCCAGCATAGCCAAAACTAATCATACATTTCCGTGCATTTTTAAAAACAATTTTATGTTCAGGTGTTAGGTATCTCATTGCTCTGTGTTTCCAAGGTCCCTGTATTCTTAGGTATTTGTTAACTCAAATCTTTTAAATTGTGGTTTACAGTAGAAGGAGGGTATATCACGGGTGTTATTTACCATAGAAGTTTATAACATTCTGATAGCAAATGTTTGAACAGCATGAAAAAAATTTTCAGGGTGGTATAGCCACCTTATGAAATAGCCTCATCATCCGTTGTCTTTATGTATGCTTTTTATAGCTGCAGCACCACAAGTTATTGTTCCTGATTCTAAGCTGATACAACATATGAATGCATCAAACATGTAAGACTCAGAACACAGTTCTTTGCTTGGCTCTATTCTAGTCCAGGTTGTGATTATGCTTGAGTATGCTGTTGAAGTTTTATTCAAGACTTGAGCAAAATACCTGTTTTGCTTGGTTTCCTAAGTATTAGATTTAACAGCAAATCTAAAGTTTAGCTTGATACTTAAGACAATTAGGGTTCATAAAATTACATAATTTTCTGTTGAAAATACCAAGAGGATGATGCTTTGTGGGAGCTATTTTTTGAAAATAGTTTTAGGGGATCTACCAAACATTATGCCAAGTATATTTATATTTCAGAAGATCCATTAACTGAAGGAGGTTAGGAATGCTAAGAATTATAAATTTTTTTTAATGAAAATAAACTGTTTGAATAAAAATACCTAGTATCTTAAAGATCAGACATGTACAAATTCTCCTCTGATTTAACCATAGCATTGCCTAGTAAGTTTTATTACAGTATATAAATTGCTGTTTTAAAATGCATTTTAGTCAGTTTTGCTGGCACCATTTGTTGAAAAGATTATCTTTGCTCCATTTTATTGACTTTTCTACTTAGTCAAATATCAAATGAGTGTATTTGTCTGAGCTGACTTCTGGCCTGTCTATTCTGTTTTACTGATTGATCTATTTGTTCCTTGACTGCTTTCACACAGTCTTGATTACTATAGTCTTATATTAAATCATAAAGTCAGGTAGATGGCAGTCCTCCAACTTTGTTCTTTTCCTTCAATATTGTGGTGGCTCTTTTGGGTCTTTGGCTTTTTCATATAGACTTCAGATTCACTTTGATGTCCATGAATTAACTTGGAATTTTGATAGAGATTGAATTGAACCTGTAGATAATATTCAGAAAAGCTGACATATTAACTACACGGAGTCTTCATATCTGTAAACAAGGAATATGTCTCTATTGTTTCAGTTCTTCATTTACTTCATCAGAGTTTTTAGTTTTTCTTACGTAGACATTGCACATATCTGTTAGATGTATATATACTCATTTGGAGCTGTGCTAATGTAATGGTAAACATCTTCATGAAAAAAAAAATGCATTTTCACCAATTGAGTGTATTATATGTAGACTTGGTATTTCTAAGGGATAGCCACTGAACTTCCTAAGTCCTCAAATTTTCACGTTTCACTCAGCACATAAACTGTATCCCATCGGATATAATATAGTATAACTATAAAACTGAAAGAAACATTAAAATAAAGTTGAATTACCATAGTTGTTCCAGCATTTTCTTATAGATCACTTTTCTTTTGTTTAAAATACACAGACTGTTAGTGGTATCTCAGCTCTGGCACTCCATTCTTAAATTCAACCAAATCTTTATATTAGCTAAGAATCGTTATTTTAAATAACATCTCTTAGTTTAGTGCTATCTATGAGATTTTTTTTTCTGATCCAAGTTTTTTGTTTTTAATGAAGAAGCAATTTAAAAAAACCAGTTTCTAAAAAAAAAAAAATCAGTTTCTATGATTTTGTGAATGATGAGCAGTGAACCTTGATCATTTGTGTTTTATAAGACATACAGGAAGCAATGCTTACATACCAGACAGATAATTTCTATCTATTGATACATATCAGCCTTAACACATGTATAACTTTACAGAATTTTCCACTTCTGTATGATAGATGTTCAAGCTGGTTTTAGAAAAGGCAGAGGAATCAGAGGTCAAATTGCCAACATCCGTTGGATCATGGAAAAAGCAAGAGAGTTCCAGAAAAACATCTATTTCTGCTTTATTGACTATGCCAAAGCCTTTGACTGTGTGGATCACAATAAACTGTGGAAAATTCTGAGAGAGATGGGAATACCAGACCACCTGACCTGCCTCTTGAGAAATCTGTATGCAGGTCAGGAAGCAACAGTTAGAACTGGACATGGAACAACAGGCTGGTTCCAAATAGGAGAAGGAGTACGTCAAGGCTGTATATTGTCACCCTGCTTATTTAACTTCTATGCAGAGTACATCATGAGAAACACTGGACTGGAAGAAACACAAGCTGTAATCAAGATTGCCAGGAGAAATATCAATACCTCAGATATGCAGATGACACCACCTTTATGGCAGAAAGTGAAGAGGAACTCAAAAGCCTCTTGATGAAAGTGAAAGAGGAGAGTGAAAAAGTTGGCTTAAAGCTCAACATTCAGAAAATGAAGATCATGGCATCTGGTCCCATCACTTCATGGGAAACAGATGGGGAACCAGTGTCAGACTTTATTTTTTTGGCCTCCAAAATCACTGCAGATGGTGATTGCAGCCATGAAATTAAAAGATGCTTACTCCTTGGAAGAAATAAAGTGAAAGAGGAGAGTGAAAAAGTTGGCTTAAAGCTCAACATTCAGAAAATGAAGATCATGGCATCTGGTCCCATCACTTCATGGGAAACAGATGGGGAAACAGTGTCAGACTTTATTTTTCTGGGCTCCAAAATCACTGCAGGTGGTGACTGCAGCCATGAAATTTAAAGACGCTTACTCCTTGGAAGAAAAGTTATGACCAACCTAGATAGCATATTCCAAAGCAGAGATATTACTTTGCTGACTAAGGTCCGTCTAGTCAAGGCTATAGTTTTTCCTGTGGTCATGTATGGATGTGAGAGTTGGACTGTGAAGAAGGCTGAGCACCAAAGAATTGATTCTTTTGAACTGCGTTGTTGGAGAAGACTCTTGAGAGTCCCTTGGACTGCAAGGAGATCTAACCAGTCCATTCTGAAGGAGATCAGCCTTGGGATTTCTTTGCAAGGAATGATGCTGAAGCTGAAACTCTAGTACCTTGGCCACCTCATGCGAAGAGTTGACTCATTGGAAAAGACTCTGATGCTGGGAGGGATTTGGGGACAGGAGGAGAAGGGGATGACTGAGGATGAGATGGCTGGATGGCATCACTGACTCCATGGGCGTGGGTCTGGGTGAACTGCGGGAGTTGGTGATGGACAGGGAGGCCTGGCGTGCTGCGATTCATGGGGTCGCAAAGAGTCGGACACGACTGAGCAACTGAACTGAACTGATGATAGAAATTTTTAATTCATGAAAAACTGAGAATCTCTATTTGTACTTCTAGTTCAGGTTGCCAGAGTCAGTTATTTTGGTTAAAAATCACAAAAATCCACTGCTGTTGATTCTAACAGATAGTTTTGTTATTTTTTAAAAAATTTCCTTTCAGGCACCAAAATTTCCTTTTTAACCTCCACCCTTAAAAATAAACCCCAGATTTTCTTGGTGGTCCAGTGGTTGGGAATTTGCCTGCCAGTATAGAGCACACAGGTTTGATCCTTGGTCCAGGATTTCTACATGCCGCAGGGCAGTTAGCCTTGTGCTCTAGAGCCCGTGAGCCACAACTACTGAAGCCCACACACCCTAAAGCCTGTGCTCTGCAGCAGGAGAAGCCACTGCAGTGAGAAACCTGCACACTGCAACTAGAGTATAGCTCCCACTCAGCAACTAGAGAAAGCCTGTGTGCAGCAATGAAGAGCCAGTGCAGCCAAAAAAAAAAAATCTGAACAGAAAAGTCTTACTGTAGGATCCATATTATAGTTGGTACAATTGATACTGTTGGTACAATTGGTACTGTTTCCTAGGGAATAACTTGTATAACTATAAAACAGAAAATTTGATAGAATCACTTGTAGTAGGCCCATCTAATATTGAATTTTTAGAGTTGTGGGAAAGAATTTGAATTAAAATTGTCTTTAAAAGGACTGGCAAAATTAATGGTCCATCTCTGATTGGTTGTGTCTCCTTGAATCTAAAGAGCATATGTATTTAAACAGATCATAGGTCAGATTTCAATCAATAAAATGTGTTAGCATTTATATATATTTCAGCATTTTACTTGTTTTCAATTAGTGTTTGTTCCATGTGTTTCTCATGTTCTAAAATGTAGTCAGTATAGGCTCTTATAAATAAATGTTTTTTGGATTTTTATATGTTTACTATTCCTGATTCAGAGATACCCATTAAAAAGTTTGATTTAAAAAAAAATCTAATAGCTCTTTGTGCATTGGAAATGAACATATTGAAGAATTATGTAATTTCATGAGATATGAAATACTGATAATGTATTTGGTAGAAGGCTATTTTAGGGAACTTCCGAAACAGGACCTTATATCAAACTAGTTTTGCAGGTTCTCTTTATGAAATTATTGTTCAAATGCATTATTCATGTTAGGGCCTTTTCGCAAGATACAGGAGCGAACTTTCAGCAGACATTAAAAAGACGGTTTGTGTATGATGTATGTGTGTATACTGAGTTGCTCAGTCATGTCTAACTATTTGTGACTCCATGGGTTATAGCCTACCAGGCTCCTCTGTCCATGGAATGAATTCTCCAGGCATAAAAATACTGGAGTGGGTTGCCATTTCCTACTCCTGGGGATCCTGGGGATCTTCTCAACCCAGAAATTGAACCCGCATCTCTTGTGTCTCCTGCACTGGCAGGTAGATTCTTTAGCGCTGCGCCACCTGAGAAGCCCATGTGTATGATACATCACAACAGATATTTATAGCAACTTGAATGTTCAGAGGTATGCAGGTGGTTATTGTGTCATGTATGCTATAAGGAAAATGGTAGGTCAGTTTGTTAGAGTGAGATCTATTAATCTTGAATTGTGAATTATAACATTCCTATTAACATTCCTGAATAATATTTCTCAATACTGAGTGGTTTTTTGTATATTCCTTAAATTTAGATTACTTTCATTTGCTTATATAGACAAGATTTCTTTAAATCTTTCATTTATTTAATAAAATGAAATGCAGAAGCTGCATTTTATAAAGAGAACCTGGCAAGCTGTAGCTGAATTTGGAGGATATAATGGGAATTTCAGGCTTGAGATATAAAGATTACTTAGGACTGTCAAATGGCAACAAGCATGTTTTCTTGGAAGGCTGTTTCTAGAGCCTAACTAGATAGTTAAATCATTAACCTACTTCAGTATAATTTTCCAAGATTTGTTGGCTTCTCAAAGATTAGCATCTCCAAAGCAGTTAATGTTTATTTCTTGAAATGTGTTCAAATAAAAGTGTTAGTCACTCAGTCCTGCCTGACTCTTTTGCAACTCCATGGACTGTAGCCCACCAGGCTTCTCTGTCCGTGGGATTCTCCAGGCAAGAGTACTGGAGTGGGTGGTGAATTCCCTCCCCAGGGGATCTTCCCGAACCCTAGTCTCCTGCAAGGCAGGCGGATTGGTGGGCTGTTAAAATTCTAAAGGAATTCTCCCTTGATTCCCTAACCTGTGTTGTCCCCGCACTGGCCCCCTGAGGGAGTGCAGGGTGGTGAGTACTCACATAAAAGTGTTTATAAGAATGTATTCGTTAGATTGTATATATGAGCTTGGTACCTTAAAGAAGGTTGAAGTGTGCTTCATGCTAAGTTGTTTTGGTCATGTCCAACTCTTTGTGACCTCATGGACTGTATGTAGCCCACCAGGCTCCTTTATCTGTGGGATTCTCCAGGCAAGAATACTGGAGTGGATTTCCACGCCCGCCACAAGGGCATCTTCCCAACTCAGGAATCGAACCCCTGTCTCCTGTGGCTCGTGCATTGCAGGTGGATTCTTTACCACTGAGCCACCAGAAGCCCCAAAAAAGGTTGAGGGAGAGGAGCAGGGGAAACAACTGTTTTGTAGTTTTATAGTTACAGTATAGTGAGATACATGGAAATGGACTTCCCAGGTTTCACTAGTGGTAAAGAGCCTGCCTGCTAGTGCAGGAGAATAAGAGACGAGGGTTTGATCTTTGGGTCTGGAAGATCCCCTGGAAGAGGGCGTGGCAACCTCTCCCAGTATTCTTGCCTGGAGAATCCCCATGGACAGAGGAGCCTGGCGGGTTACAGAGTTGCAAAGAGTTGGACATGACTATAGTGATAGCATGCATGCGTTTACATGGAAATACTTAGAGCTCAGGATTTTTCTTTTTCTTTCTTTTTTTTTTTTTTACAAAAAGGAAAAACAGTAAAAATGTGTAATTCTTTTGGCAGAAAGGGGAGAAATCTCTTGAAGCAGTAAATCAAGAATTTATCCTGGATTTAAAAACATTCAGAGTATGGAATTCCATGTATATTTTTGTAGCTTTAAGTCAGAAAGTAACTCCATTTTAAAATGCAGATAATTACTTTTTGTGACTCAAGATTTTTAAGGTATTTTTTTTATATTACTATAACTGTTAGTAATATATGTTTCACCTTGATAATGCCAGTGTTGTCACCTTCTGGCATAAGTATATCTTCATTTCAGAAATCTTCATATTCTTGATTTATACCATAGTTAACAGCTCTCTATAAAGAAAATCTTTTATCAGAAGATTGCAATTCTTAGAGATGCCAGCTAAGAATTGCAGTCTTCTGATAAAAGATTTTCTTTAGAGACTTGTTAATTATGGTATAAATTAAGAATATTAGGATTTCTGAAATGAAGATATACTTATGCCACTAGTATATTAATTGACAAGGAATTGGGGGTAAAGAAATAGAATAAGAAATAATGGAATGGATATTTTATTTATTGTACAGCATTGTTACTGTGGGTTAGAGTTCCTTAGCGTACATTCTCTAGGAGCAGAGAAACTCCTTATTATATTATTCTGCATAATTGCTTGAAATAATTAGGTAAGATATTTAGGCTCTTTGGTCTTTATTATACCATTTTATTAATTGGGAGGTAGTCTTACTGCCAGAACTTTTCACTTTAGTATATTCTAAATGAAACTTCAAATATGATTAATATATGCCAGAGGTAAATGAGGTGCTGTTATGCATATACATAGTTTGATTGTTTTCTTTTCAGAGTGCTGCTGCTACAGCTGCAACCTTGGCACTCCCTGCTGGTGTGACTCCTGTTCAACAGATATTAACAAATTCAGGTAAATAGAAATAACTGAACTGTTACTTATTCAACTCAGAATATGGTACCATCTAGCCTTAGTTTTGTCTTCTTTGAAAGACAGAAAATTGTAATACTTCTTTTACCATTTGGCTTATGTTGTTAAAATAAGATGATTTGAGGACTATAGCTTATTAAACCATAGTCACTGCTGAGGATGCAGTAAAGATGAGAATTGCACTTGAACTTTTGATCCATGAATGAAATCCTCTATTTCTTGAATCAAGTATGATTATCTAGAGTGCTTATTTCACCTGGTCTTTTTTCTAAATGCATTTAACCTGCGAAATAATTAAAGTTTTACTTAAATTTAATTTAAGTAAATTTAATTTAATTTAATTTAAGTAAGCCTTCCCTGGTGGCTCAGAGGTTAAAGCGTCTGCCTCCAATGCGGGATACCCAGGTTCGATCCCTGGGTTGGGAAGATCCACTGGAGAAGGAAATGGCAATCCACTCCAGTATTCTTGCCTGGAGAATCCCATGGACGGAGAAGCCTAGTAGGTTACAGTCCACGGGGTCGCAAAGAGTCGGTCGGACACGACTGAGCGACTTCACCTCACCTAAATTTAATTTAAAACCTGCCAAATTAAGCTTAATTTGTTTGAACTAATTTGTGGCATTAAACTAAATCCTACAGTACCTTACTATAAAACAGCAAAATTTATTGCATTCTAATAGTATCTCTCTCTATAGGCTGGCAAAATTTACTTCTGATAATAATGTTTGAAGAATTTATTTACCTGAATTTTAAGTATTTTCCTTGTAATCTTAATTACACAATTTCTTTTTATTTTGTTAATTTCTTAATTTTTGAAGAACAAACTTAGGAGCTTATCTTGCTGCATATTTTAATGAAATATAATTGCCTGCTACTTAATTCAGATTGTGAATTATCCAAAACAATATTTTAGAGGGATTTTGCATAAACCAATCATATAGTGTTATATGGCATTGATAATTGGTTTAGCAAACTTTTTTTCATGTTGAAACTAAGTTAATGCAATGCTTTGGTTCAAGATATTAATGCTTTATTATACTTTTATTTCTTTAAAGCTTTAAAAATGAACAGCCCCTGAAATGTTTGGTCTTACTTGTTCTTTCATGACTTGTCAGCAAAGATGATTTATGCTTTTAATCAATTCATAACCTGTTGTTAAAACTTTGTTGGAAAACAGCATTATCAGAAAAATAAAGTATTTTAAGCAATGTATAACAGCATATCTGGAAGTCAAGAGAAGGTGAGGATTATAGTTTACTGTGTATAGATGACAGCCCTTAATAATAATGTTAATTTTCTTACTCAGTAATTTCTGACATTCACTATGGGCTGTCATTCACTATAAATTTGTTTTATTTTGAGGTAGTCACTGCTGAAGTGGTAACTTGGATTGCATACTTTTTGCTTTAGGCCAGCTTCTACAAGTGGTCAGAGCAGCCAATGGTGCCCAGTATATCTTTCAGCCTCAGCAGTCAGTGGTTCTGCAGCAACAGGTTATACCACAAATGCAGCCTGGTGGAGTACAAGCTCCTGTTATACAGCAGGTAAAAATCTTTTAAATTCTGACCACCGTGGGGTTCTTTTGTCTTCTGAGTGCTTCCCATTCCTTTTTCCACAGCTATATCAATACATATTCTTAGAGTCTTCTCCAATACTACACAACCTGTCATTCTGAATTTCTCCTGTACACCTCACAGCTTAACTTAGATTCAGAAAGTTTGACTAAATTGTTATCACTACTAATGCCTTCTCCTCTCCACCCACCCCACCTTCCTTTTTATATGTGGCACCACTCTCCATCCAGCCTCCTAAGCTAGTTACTCAGGATTCATTCAACACACATTTATTGGGTGGCTACGTATCAGGGTCTTTGCAAGAGACTAAAGACTTAGGAGCTTAGGAGTGACAAAGCAGGAACTCGTCTAGCTTCATGGCGCTTTTGTATTATCTGGAAAGGGGTACATAGACTCCTTCCTTTTGCTTACCTCTAATATCTTAGGTACCATGAAGTTCTACCAATTCTTAATAGTTCTTTTTTTCAGACTTCAGTTTAAAAATGTTTTCAATCCTTTAATATATTTGAAGCTAGTTTTGTTTTCCCATACTGCCTTTTCATTTTCTTAGTTCATGTTTTCATAATTTCTCACTTAAAATACTATGTTATCCTCTTGATTTCCCTGCCTTCAGTCTTATGCCCTCTTAAGTTAATTGCCACTCTGTTTATAGTCATTGTTCTAAAAATCTTTAAATCTTTTTTGCTTATTGGAAAATGTGTACATTTCTCAGTATGGGTTGTAAGATCTTTTTTTGTGATCTTGATCTTTTTTTTTAATCTTTCCATGTTTATTTTTTGCCATGCTTCCAGTTGTTACCTGTTTTAGCTGTTATTTATATCAACGTTGACAAATACTTGCATCTGCTTGTGTGCCAAGTGTTAAACACTTGTGTGAGGACAAAGATGAAAGAGAAGTAATTATTTTCTTGAGGATCTTGTGTACTGTGAAAAAGAAGCAGAGACAAAAACACATGATGTTTATATGATAGTATGATGAGGGAGGTTAGGTCAGAGGAGTTGCATTAATCCAGCCTGTTCACAGCTTTCCCACTTTTGCTCTGCTGGTTCTTCTGGGTTTCTCTTGATGCCAGTCTGTTTAGAATGCCACCTTTGGCCTTCCTTCTAGCAGTTCTCCCCACTCTCCCCCTGGCAAACAGAAAGCCTGGCTAACCTCCCAAAACACAAAATACTAGAAACTCTATCTAGTATTACCTACTAGAGAAACTTCCTTGACCAGGTCTTGTCCCCCATAGCTGAGTTTAGTACTCTTTGCTGTCCTCTCATATGCTCTGTCATATGTCTTTTACACCTACTATCTTTTTGAGTTGTTATTGCTTTGTCTATTGCACTATTAATCTGTAAACTTCTGAAGAAAATACTATCTTGTTATTTTTGCTTTCTTTGAACCTAGAGACAAGGAGTTGCCATTTAGTACTTTTAATTTATAACTGGGTATACTCTGCTTTTTACTTAGTAAATATAATTATAAATATGTCCATTATAACAGATATAATTAATGTTTATTAATATGTTCTTTTTGAGCTGCGATTCACTTCAGAACCCTAGAATGCAGAAGCTGGAAGGAACTTTAGAAGTCATCTGACCTGGTGGTTCGCAACTTTGGTTATATGATTAGAATTATCTGGGAAGCTTTAGATAAAATGAATAGATATCATCTCATATCAGTTAAATCAGAATATTAGAAGTAGAGACTTAGGTATCAATATTTTTAAGTTACAGGTTGTTAGAATTTGTAGCAGGGTTGAGAACCATTGACCTTAAACAATGAAGCTAGGTTAAATGACTTGCCTCTGCTATATCTTTATCTGTGATCTTAGAACTGGAACCCAAGATTTCATTTTCCAGATCAGTGTTCTTCATAGAGTGAAAGTGTAAGCAGAACCAGAAAGCCTAGGTTCATATTTTGTCTCCTAGTGACTTGATTGCAAGCTTTGCAAGTTATTAAATCTCCATACCTCAAGCAAATTAGTAACATATAACTCTTGGCCTGGAATCTAAAATATAGATAATAGCAAGTACTTGATAAATGTAGTAATTATAATTTTTAAAAATCTGTTTTTCTCTAGAAATTTGAATGGTAAAATGAAAATTTAGTGGATCCATACACTCACTAAACATTCCTCTTGTGCTTTGGTAGTTTTTACCTTTATGTGAGATATGGCCATCTGAGGGTGATTCTTTCCCATTGGGGCCTGTTTCTGTGTATCAAATGATGTATCTAAGCAATTTGATCCTCTACTTCCTAATGTGTAGTTTTTCTTTTGTCTTAGGTCTTGGCCCCTCTTCCTGGAGGGATTTCACCACAAACAGGTGTCATCATCCAGCCCCAGCAAATCTTATTTACAGGAAATAAGACTCAAGTTATACCTACAAAGTGGCAGCACCTACACCAGCACAAGCGCAGATAACTGCCACTGGCCAGCAGCAGCCACAGGCCCAGCCTGCTCAACAGCAAGCTCCGTTGGTGTTGCAAGTTGATGGAACTGGGGATACGTCATCTGAAGAAGATGAAGATGAAGAAGAAGACTATGATGATGATGAGGAGGAAGACAAAGAGAAAGATGGAGCTGAAGATGGGCAAGTAGAAGAGGTAAGTTTTTAGTAAAAGACTTGAAATGAGGACCTGCTCAGTTGTTTCTTCCTTGACTTGGTGCCAAATTGATGAATTCTGTGTTTTTAGAGGCTGTTAGGGTGCTATACAATGGCACCCCACTCCAGCACTCTTGCCTGGAAAATCCCATGGACGGAGGAGCCTGGTGGGCTGCAGTCCATGGGATCGCAAAGAGTCGGACACGACTGAGTGACTTCACTTTGACTTTTCACTTTCATGCATTGGAGAAGGAAATGGCAACCCACTCCAGTAATCTTGCCTAGAGAGTCCCAGGGATAGGGGAGCCTGGTGGGCTGCTGTCTATGGGGTTGCACAGAGTCAGACACGACTGAAGTGACTTAGCAGCAGCATCAGGGTACTATACAATGTAAGATTTTAAATAATTTAAAAATTACTATACAGTGTAAGATTTTAAATAATGTTAAACTATTAATAAGATTTTTAGATTGTTCTGGATGTATTTATAAAATATTTCTGTAGCTGGTAACAAAAAGCAAACGTATACCAAGTTAGGTTTTACTTATAAATGTGGTGACAGTACAAGTAATTCTAATTCTTCGACTTAATACATTCATCATGATGTGGCTTAAGGGTAAGACATTGGTAGAACCAGATAGATGTGGTTCATCTTTTCCTTCAGTAATTTAAAACAGCATTTGGGAAGAGAAGACACTTCAGAGTTAAAATGTTCCATATTCCATACCAGTTCCTTAGATGACCTCATCTGCTCTTATTGTCTGTCTGCAATTTCACACACCATTTTTTCTTACTCATCTTTTGTTGTTATTTCTAGAAGTATGTAAATATATCTTTGTTTTCCCCAGTGCTCCAGCTTAGGTACTTATATTCAAGATGGTGTTGGTCTTACCCACAGTTTTCACTGTTACTGCCTTCTGCAACAACCTAAGATGTGATCTTCTGGTTTATCTTCTTTCTTCTTTTCAATTATCTAAGTAATGTTTTTTAAAGAATACTATTTTATTAAATATTGAATAGATAAAACAAATAAAAAGTATTTTATGGTGTAAACAACCCAGTGTCTGCATCTAGTTAAAAAACCAAACATAAAGTCCCCTGAGTGCCCCTCCGTAATCCCCATCTTCTTCCTTCTACCATCAGAGTATCCTTGCTCATGAATTGTGTGTTCGTCACTACCTTGCCTCTATATTTTACCATAAGTATTTATATTCCTAAGGAGCCTATTGTTTAGTTTTTCATGCCTGTTTAGAGGTGGAATAATTGTGTATTCTTCTGCAAGTTGATTTTTTTCCCAAGATGGTATTCTTGAGGTTCATCTAAGTTGTTGCATGTACCTACAATTATTTTCACTGTTAAATGTTAAAAGTTTATCCATTTTTGTGATACATTGGGCATTAGGGTTGTTTTCACTTGTTAACTGTACAATTATAAAATATCTGGAATATGTCTTCTAGGGACACATTCAAGTGCTATACCTAAAGATTGAATTGCTGAGTCATAAGGCATGCATATCTTCAAGTTACAATAAAATGCCACAATGTTGTACTAATAACACTTCTGGCATTCAGTATATAATGATGCATGGGTCTGTGTATGTCTTCACCAATGCTTGACATTGTCAGGCTTCTTAATTTTTTTTTGCCAGTTTGGTAGGCAGAAAATTTTTCATTTTGATTTTAATTTTTATTTCCTTGGTTAATGATGAGCAGCAAAAGGCCTCTGCTACACTTTTTTTTTTTCAGTTTTCTTTTTTGGTTATAAACACGATAGCAAATTTTAAAAAGCTCTTTGAAAAGAGAAACATATAGTTATTGATTTCCTGAGTGTCTTAACGCCTACCTAACCCCTCCCTGTACACAGTGGAATGATCAAAAGAAACAGGACTTTCAGGTGGGGGTGCCGGCTGCCGTGGTCGTCTCTGTTTACTGGGTAGCCTCTTGACTCTTTCATGTGTTGTTTGTAGGCAATCAAATCAAATGTGAGAAAATAGCAGTTTTTCTTGCCTAGTTGGCTAAGTTCTATAATATTGGTTAGAAATGGTGATGGTGATGATAATTGCACATACCAAGTGCAAATTGTACACCTTCGAATGGTTAAAAATGGTGAAATTTACCTCAGTAAACTTTTTTACATTTACGTTGGTGATAACTATTTTGATAACTATTTTACACACAAGTATACATATACATGTGTGTAAATAGGTACAGCCCTAGAGACTTAAAATCTTTTTAATTGGAGTATAGTTGCTTTACAATGTTCTGTTAGTTTCTCCTCTACAACAAAGTGAATCAGCTATATATATATATATACACATATCACCTCTTTTTTTTTGTTTGTTTCCTTCCCATTTAGGTTACCACAGATCATTGAGTCCTGTGCTATATAGTAGGTTGTCATTAGTTATCTGTATTATATATAAGAGTATATAAATGCCAGTCCCAATCTGTCCCACCCCTTTGGATCCATACACTTGTTCTCTATGTCTGTGTCTCTGTTTCTGCTTCACAGGTAAGCTCATCTGTACCACTTCTCTAGATTTCATAGTTCATATACAGTATTTGTTTTGGTTATTTTTCTTTCATTTTTATTTTGCCCTAGCTTCTCTTTCTTCATTAAGTAGAAATTAGAGTTGTATGTTTTATTGTCTGTCACAACTGAGGTCAAGGTTAACTTGATTGGTCATCTTATGCTCTAGCTAGACCTTGGCATTTAATTCTCTTCATTACTGAGATCAAGATCCCCCCCCTTCTTTTAAAATGTGGTTGCCTTAGTTATGCTTTAAGCCTCCGCCAGTAGACATACTAATTTTTATTCCTAGTCTTTAATGTCAAGACTAGCTAAGCTACCAACATTTTTATATCCTTGTTTTCCTCTTCCAACTTCACCAGTGTTTTCTTTTTTACACAGCTGCTTCTGGTGGTGCACAATACCATTATCTCATTAAATCTTCATATTTTCCTAGGTCCGCTTCTAGACAAATAGTTACTGGAAAGAGTTATCTTCTTGTGCTATTCTGAAAGAATAAAGGAAGTAAAGTAGCATCTTTTCAGTCATATAAATTATATAGCTTAAGTATTTTAATTACTATATTTAATTTCTTGCTGGAATTTCAGTGACACTGGCAGAATCTTAACACAGCCAATTTACAATATGTTCATGGTATATGTGGATCTGTCTGGCCCTTGGTTTTCAAAGAACTTCAAGGTCACTGTGTTTCTTTTCAGTGAATATTAGAAGGACCTTTTTTTTAGTAATACATGAAATATAAATAAATGAACTCTCTTTTTTCATTTTTAGGAACCCCTCAATAGTGAAGATGATGTGAGTGATGAGGAAGGACAGGAACTCTTTGATACAGAAAATGTTGTTGTGTGCCAGTATGATAAGGTAAGGATTTAATCAGTTCTTTACTGTCTGAGCACCAGGGAAGCCAGTCATCAGGTTACTAACATTTTTGCTATTGTAGTTTCTTCCTTAAACCATCCTGTCTGCCGTGTTCAAGCATTTGGTTAGCTGATTGGTGCCTCTTAGAAACTTTAGTATAAACTGTGTGGATGAAAGCAGTGTTATACTTTAGTAGATTATTTTAATGGAGTGAGAAACTAATTTGTATAACTATTTATAGTTGAAAAATAAGTTATGAATGAAGTCACAAAAAGTATGTTGTTTTCCATTTAGACTGTGTCTCCCAACTTGTTAACAAAGTAAAGCCACTTGATGGTTGTCTTTTAACTTGAATATTAACTATGTGGGATAACCCTATTTTCCCTCTGACCTCAACTACCTCAAAATTTAAAAGGCTTTAATTGAACCTTTCTATAACCTTTTGAATGAGGGTGATAAGATTGGTAACTAACAAAAGATACATTTTACTGAAAATTATTTTAAATTATTTAACTTTGCTGTATGCAGTCCATGGGGTTGCAGAGTCATACACAATGTGGAGACTAAACAACAACAAAATTTTGGTAGCAATAAAAAAATTTTTAACTAGATTCTATGAAAATTAACTATTGACTCCTTGATTTCTTAATTCTTAAAAAGGATGTTACTTCTCAAGTATTTTTGTTATAGTTTTGGCATTGTTGAGATTTTTTTGTTTATTGAAACATTTAATTCAGAATAAAATTTGTTTTCTGTCTATAGCCATTAAATTTATAATCCACAAATTATGCTTCATTTTTATAGTTTAATTTCAACAGAGATCTTGACCAAGTGTTGAAAACTACGACAGACATAGTTGGGTTTTATTTATAAGCACTTCTCATTTCACTAAACATATATTTATTAAGTGCCTAATTGTGTCAAGTACTGGAAGTGAAAGTGAAAGTCACTCAGTCGTGTCCGACTCTTTGCGACCCCATGAACTGTCCGTGAAATTCTCCAGGCCAGAATACTAGAGTGGGTAGCCTTTCCTTTTTCTAGGGGATCTTCTCAACCCAGGGATCGATTTGTACTCATATTATGCACAATTTGTGCTCTTTATGTCCTCTTTTACAAATGATGAAAGTCTTAAATTTGTGTTGCTTTTATAAAATGAATATTATAAATAGCCATGTTTATTGCAAACATCTGTAGGAAAAATGTTTAAAAAATAAATCTTATCATTTCCTAATGTAAAGGTAAAATTAAGCCAGTTAAATACCAGTGAAATTATAGAATTAGGTTAGTGAGGTCATTGATTCAGAGTATCAGGGCATCCACTTTTGTACCTTATGACTACTAAGTTTAAGCACTCATAATACCCTACACCAAGCACATGATAATACAACATGCATTTGGAGGAAAAGTATTAAAGTTGAAATAACAGGAGATACCAGTAAATCTTTATTGTCAGGAAGACTCAAGGGAACCTGTTGGCAACCAGATTATCCAGAATGCAATATCATGATACAAGATGTCAGATACATAAGAAAGGACCTTTACCTTAGCTTGACTGAGGAATATGCTTCTAAGTATTTTCATATTATAAGAAACTAGTATTCTCCTTTGTACACTTAATATTTTTAACGTTAGAATTGTTTTGTTTTGCTCATGGAGACAGTATTTTAATGTTTTAAAGTAAGAAATTTAAAAGTAACTTTTAAGTAGTGTGTTGTATGATAAACAGTTTTACTGATTTTTATAATCAAATGAGTTTTGGAGATTGGAGGGTTGATTCTCGATGTTTTAGCCAACAGTGAAAGAATGGTGGTGTTCTAAAATGGGCTTGGGTGTAGTTTGAGGCAACTTGAAATTTAGGAGTTTAGTTTTGAAGCCTAAATTTCAACAGTGAATCAGTTTTAGCAGCAGTCCTACAAAGAATTGATTGTGTTGCAAGTCAGATGAGAGTTTTAAATCTAATAATGAGGCAGAGTTCTCACATAGTATGGATAGGTAAGGACTGATGGCATCAGGTGTTGAGGCATCAGCCTTGTTTGTAGATAGTGTTACTTAATATTTTTGTCATGAGGAAAGTTCAGAGGCCTTTTTCCTTGCACTCAGGATACTCCTTTATGCAGGACTTCATGTAAGGCCAGTAAGTGAATTGTTTTTCAAGTTATATTTTGTGATTTTATTCAAGTAAAAATATATACTACTTACTACTCAATATGACTTCAGTACTTAGTATATGGAATATTACTTGATGCATATGATACTTTCTACATTTGCTTTTTGCAAGTTGTCTTTCAGCAAACTGCAGTTTCTTTACTTGTCTGTGGAATTCTTTTTTCCTGGCTTCTCATTGCTTGCTTATTTAATTCCATATCTTTCAGCTTATAGTTACTTGTTTCGAACTAGAAATAAATTTATATATCCATTTTTAGGATAATTTATACTTTCTCTGTTAATCAAAGAGAAAAGGAGACAAAGATTTATTCAAAAATACTTATTAGTGTCTGTGATGTTCCAGGGCACTCACTGTTCTAGGAGCTGAGATAAGCCAGTGAACAAAACAAAACAGTCCCTGCCATTTGGAAGCTTACTCTAGTTGAGGGAGACAAAGGCTAAAACATAACAAAATGATAAAACAAATTACAGTTACCTTAATACAACACTGGGGCTAATTGTATGTAACTTAGAGGCAGCCCTCTGTATCTGTGGTTCATCTGTATATGAATAGTCATCCAACCACAGTCTACTTAATTCTGTAGTACTTACTGTTGAAAATAACCTGTGTGTAAGTTGATCTTTGCATTTCCAAACCCATACTGTTAAAGGTTCAACTGTAATTAATATGCTGTGTTGCTGCTGCTCCTGTTGCTAAATCGCTTCAGTCATGTCCAATTCTGTGTGACCCCATAGGTGGCAGCCCACCAGGCTGCTCCGTCCATGGGAGTTTCTAGGCAAGAGCACTGGAGTTAGAAGTTGATAATTAGTGTGGGTAATTATAGAGTGGGAAAGGAAATAGGATCAAAGGCTTGATGAAAGTTAGACTTCTCGTTATCTGGTGGCATAACCTGCCTACTTTGTGTGAGAAGCAGCAAGGAGGCCACTGTAGCTGGGCTTAGGGGAGCAGTATAACAGGAGATAAGTCAGGTAAGTGGGTGCAGGCGGTGGTGTAGGACTTTGTGAGGACATGAGCTCTCACTCTAAGTGAGAAGCTCTTAGAAGGTTTCAAATATTCAAAAGTGGTGTCACTTACATTTTAATCTTAAAAAACATTGCTTTGTTGAGAACAGAATATAGAAGAAACAAAGTTTGAAATGAGATTAATAGAGGGACATCATAGTAATCCACATGAGTGAAAATGGTGATTAAGGCTAGGATGATAGCATTGGAAGTGATGAAAAGCAGCTGGATCTTGGATGTTTTGAAGGAAGAGTCAACAGGCTTTCCTGACTCTTATGTATGTGGTAGAAAATAAAGGAATCAAGAATGACTCCAGGATTTTTTTTTTTAGTGAGGATTAAAGAGATACCATCAACTGAGATGGGAAAAGCTGCAGATGGAGCAATTTAGGAGAGGAGAGTGGCTGGTTTGGGACATGTTAGTTTTGTATCTGTTAGATGTTCAAATCATTCATCCTAAGGTGTTAAGTGTAATAATCTAAACAGTGTAATTAGACCAGAGCTATAAGACCACTTGGGCTTCTCTGGTGACTCTGTGGTAAAGAATCCACCTGCCAGTGCAAGAGACATGGGTTCGATTCCTGGGTCAGGAAGATCCCCTGGAAAAGGAAATGGCAACCCACTCCAGTACTCTTGCCTGGAAAATCCCATGAACAAAGGAACCTGACAGGCTTCAGTCTAGGGGAAGTCACAACAGAGTCAGCTATGACTTAGTGACTAAACAACTAAGAGGCCCTCTTAATCTAAGAGGCCCTCTTCTGAATACTGTTTCACTTTATTAAACTCTATTTTGCTTTAATAAATGAGAAAAGATAGATACATGGTAAATTTATATATGGCTTAAGTTAGTGGTCTTAAGGAAGGGCATGAGAGTGGTTTTCAAACATATGAAGTATTCATTATTTTTTAGATTAACTTCCAAAAGGCAGAACTAGGATCAATAAGAAGCTTGGGGTAAGCAGGTTTTAGTAAGAGGTAAAGTATGAAAGGCTTGCAAGGGGGCTGTCCCAGGAAGGGATAACTGAATTTGCAGTTCTTCACCTTCCACTTTTAATCACACTCAAGCAGACACCAAACAGTGATTTGCTAAGAATACGCATGGAGACTATTTGCATGGGGATGTTAGACCATGGAGTTTTAGCAGTGGGATAAGAAAATGCTTGTACATAGTGAGAATTTCTGCATTATTATGGAAATAATAATAGGAAATGCAGCCTGATAAATAGAAAGCACTTGAAGAATCATCTTTGTCACTTAATTGTGATTTGTCATTGATTATCTCATTGAACTTCTCCAGGCTGTAATTTTCTCCTTTGAAAATGAAAGCCTGAAATGGGAGCATTGCTTATGATTGAAGGTAAGGGAGAGAGTGAAGACCTGGAAATCAGTTAAAAAGTATTTTAATAATCGTATGACAAGAAGCTGTTGATGTAGTAACTAGAAGCTTATTGGTGACCTTTTGGAAAACAGTTGCCAGGTGTCCTGAAGACAAGTAGAGTAGAGTTAGAGATAAAATAATAATTAGAGAAATACTAATATTAGTTTGAATTCTAATACTGGGGGGCCACAGTATTTAAAAAGTCAGCAATATGTAAGTTATTAGTGTATGTGAGGAAGAAGAGAGTAGTTGTAAGCATGATACCAATAATGAGGAAAAAATGTCCTGGTAGTCAGTAGATAGGGAGAATGAAGAAAAGCCTATGGTTAAATAAATTGTACAGACTTAAAAGGAGTTACAGAGAAAAGGCAAAAAATAAAAAGTGTTCTAGAAGCATCAGGGAGAACAAAGGGTATTCCTGTTTTAAATATTTGCCTGTAAAGAATTGTATAGGAAATGACACGTATATGCAGACCTGGTAGAGATTAAAATAATTTGCAGAGAAACATTATTAACTACTTTAATGAACCCAAATACTAAGAGCTATAAAATAAATATTATTAATTACAGATTTTTGAAAAATTCACCTAATTTTTTTTTGTTTGTTTTTGAGAGAGTGTGTCAAACTATTAAAATGCAATTTGACCACAGTTGTATGATAATAGAAATCAGATGGAGATTAAACAATATGCTACTGAACTTGAAAATACCTTGAGACAAATGAAAATGGAAATACACCATACTAAACATGTAGAATACAGCAAAAGTTCTAGGAAGGAAGTACATAGAAATGCCTACATCAAGAAATAAAGAGAAATCTCAAACAATCTAACTTTACACCTAAAGAAACAGGAAGAAGCCCAAAGTTAATGGAAGGCTGGAAATAACAGAGATCAGAGGGACTAAATGGAGACTAAAAAGATAATAGAAAAAAAGATCAATGAAACTAGGAGCTGATTATTTGAAGAGATAAACAGATTTGACAAACCTTTAGTGAAACTCAAAAAGAGAAAAGAAGAGGATTCAAATAAAATCAAATGAAAGAGATATTACAACTGATAATAGAAATACAAAGGCACATGAGAGACTGCTGTGAATAATTATACTTTAACAAATTGGACCATATAGAAGAAGTGGATAAATTCATAGAAACATATAAACCTTCCAAGACTGAAT
The DNA here is from genome assembly GCA_006408695.1 of Aepyceros melampus. Taxonomy (NCBI): domain Eukaryota; kingdom Metazoa; phylum Chordata; class Mammalia; order Artiodactyla; family Bovidae; genus Aepyceros; species Aepyceros melampus. The sequence goes on from SJXQ01004485.1 coordinate 76,192, forward strand.
CATGAAGAAATTAAAAGTCTGAATATACTGATTACTATGAAGGAGATTGAATCAATAATCAAAAACTTCCCAATAAATAAAAGTCTAGGACCAGATAGTTTCACTGGTACATTCTACCAAACATTTAAGAAGGATTAATACCAATCCTTCTCAAATGGTTCAAAAAAATAGAAGATGACGAAACATTTTTAAACTCATTTTACAAGACCAACGTTAGTTACCTTGATACCAAAACCAGACTAGGGTGCCATAAGAAAAGAAAATTATAGGCTGGTATCATCCTGATGAGCATAGATGCAGAAGTGCTCAACAAAATATTAGCAAACTAAATTCAGCAATTTATTTTAAAAGATCATATACCATGATCAAGTTGGATTTATTCCAGGGATTCAAGGAAGGCTCACCATCTTCAAATCAGTGTGATATACCATGTTGACAACATGAAGGACAAAAATCATGGGATGGTCTCAGTAGATGCTGAAAAAGCATTTGATAAAATGTAACATAAAAAATCTCAACAGAATTGTTGTGGAGGTAATGTACCTCAACTTAATAAAGGTCATATATGACAAACCCATAGGTAACATACTCTGAAAAGCTCAGAGCTTTTCTTTTAAGATTAGAAATGAGACAGGCATGTTCACTCGTACCATTTTTATTCAGCACGGTATGGAAAGTCCTAGTCAGAGCAGTTAGACAAGAAAAGGAAGAAAGGAAGGAGTAAAACTCATTATTTGCAGGTAATTTGATATTACAAAGAAAATGCTAAGGACTCCACCAACAGACTGTCAGAACTATAAATGAATTCAGTACAGTTGCAGGATACAGAAATCTGTTGGATTTCTATGCACTAATAATGAACTATCAGAAAGAGAAAATAAGAAAACAGTCCCATTAAAACTGCAGCAGAAAGAAAATCTAAACAAAAAAACCCTGAATTTATAGATACAGAAAACAGATTACCAGAGACAGGGTTTGGAGGTTAGGTGAAATGAGCGAAGGTGGTCAAAGACACAAACTTGAGGTTATAAGTATTCCCAGATATAATGTACAGCATGATGACCACAGTTGATGACACTGTGTGCTGCTAAGTCACTTCAGTCGTGTCCGACTCTGTGCGACCCCATAGATGGCAGCCCACCAGGCTCCCCCGTCGTTTCCTTCTCCAGTGCATGAAAGTGAAAAGTGAAAGAGAAGTCGCTCAGTCCTGTCCGACCCTTGGCATGAACTGCAGCCTGCTAGGCTTCTCCATCCATGGGATTTTCCAGGCAAGAGTACTGGAGTGGGGTGCCATTGCCTTCTCTGGATGACACTGTGTATTTGAAACTTAACAAAGAGCTTAAATGTTCTCATCACAGGGGAAAAAAAAAAGTTGTAAACTATACATGGTGATGGATGTTAACAGGCTTACTGTGGAGATCATTTTGCAGTATACACAGAGATCTAGTCATTACTTTGTACATCAGAAACTTCTATGTTACTTGTCAATTATATCTCAAAAATGAAAACAGTTTGCAATTGCAATAATATACATGTTTGGTGTATGAATGGGTTTTGTTGTTTGTTTCCTCTTTTTATTTTATCTCATGCATTTTTTACTTATTTAGATACACAGAAGTAAAAACAAATGGAAATTTCATCTCAAGGATGGCATTATGAATCTTAATGGAAGAGATTATATATTTTCCAAAGCCATTGGAGATGCAGAATGGTGAAAAGAGATGGTTCTTTTTCTTTTATAAATAAAAGAAACTTAAAAAAAAATTTAAAGTGGACAGTTTGAAACTTGGGACATATACCAACCAAAACTTAACTTCTGCATGTCAGAAAAGTGCAGTAGAAGCAGAGCTACTGGAACAAAGAGACCTTGACAACACAGACACTACTTCTAACTGGCAAGCCATGGAACTGTAGCACCTGGGTTGTTGGGGTGGGGAGGGTGGGGATTTGTGTAAGAAAACCAGAATTGTCGATTTTAAATACAGGTACCTGCCACTGGTGATTAGCATGTAAAGCTTTGTTTATATTCCTTCCTCCAACTTGAGTTCAGCCAGAAGATACTTGTTGGAATGAACTGAAGAAACTTCCCTTTTGATAGATTGAACTGAAACTGCTTATTGTACGTGGTTATATTTGGTAAAAATTGCGTGTTGAGCTTTTTACAAAAGGGTAAGAATTATGGTGTTGAATTTTAATTCACTTGTATAAGGAAACAGTTTAAAACTCTTATAGGTCTTAAATATTTTTACTTGCTGTTCTCCCTCAGTAATATATACCTCTTCCTTCCCTGCTTGATGAAACATCTATTTACAAGTTAAAGGAAGTGTATAATCAGTAGTTATAGTTTGGAGACAAAATTTACCTAGGAGTGGATGTTTATTTTAATTAGGTTTTCAGACTCATTATAAAGACTTGAGCCTCGTCTGAGTTGAGCAGAATTAAAATGACAACTTCAGTTTCCTAACAGAATTGTATTTGTTTATTTGAGTCCCACACCTTAAAAAGAAACCCCAAGTGGCTCCTCAGGAATGCAGTTTTGTTGCACAAAGGTACCATCTAGCTGGAATTATATACATATGAATAGATAATTTTCCTGTTGGGCTGAAGTGTATGCTTATATATATGTTTAGTCTTTAAGCTAAACAAACATTTAGATAACATTCGGTGCATTGATTGATGCATTGGGCAGGTGGTGAGGACCTGGATTTTTATCAAACAATTTAGTAATTTTAAAAGTTTCTTGTGTTTACTAGTAAAGAATTTTAAAACTCTTATTCTAATTGAACACATTTTTAAAAATGCAACTTTGTAATTTGAGGGAGAAATTTGGGGGTTAGAGGTGAGTGGGCCACTAAGCACATGCTTGCCTCTCTGGCACTGGCCCTTCCAGGCCACTGACAGTACACACGAGGGCTCCAGTTTGCACATCGGGAAGACAGCATGAAATTTGACTTGTATATTAAAAACAGTAGAAATGTAATATGTATATGAAGAATGCATAGCTCTGTATTCTGTAAGGGGCTCTAAAGAACAATGTGGCGGTGCTGTATGTTCAGTGTGAACAAGTTGCTTGGGAGAACTGCAGGAACATGTGTCCTCACCTTTGTTCTTAACACCTAATTCTTTTCATGGTTTATTTTGAAAAAATTCACATGTGTTTAACTTGTATATTGATATTTTTTTTAAGTCTTCCACTTTTGTCTTCCTTTTATTTGCCTTTGTGTTTCCAGAAGTAACAGAGAAACACTTTAAAGTACATTGCAGAGAAAAACTGTGAGCTGTTTTATATTGTTTTTTCTTTATTTTAGCACAAATCTTTAAACTTCTTGAAAAGGCTAATTTTTTTTTTTCTTTTGCCTACTTCCCTCCCAAAATACCACCTTGGTCCCTTTAACTTATGTTCTGAACTTTGATATAAATGGTGGTTTCTAGCATGCTAGTAGTTAGATTTATTTCGATGCCATATCTGGTGATAACGGTTTTAGTTTTTACTATATTAGTTTTTTGGAGGTTTATTTGTTTACCCCACTATGCTCAAAGCACACACAGGTTTTTTGTTTTGCCTTGTTTTTGTTGAGCCTGGGAGGAGAGGGGAAGGGAGTAAAATCACAGAAGTCCTGTTGTTCATTTGTCCTTCAGTATAGTTGCTAGTAGGTTTATATTTACCTAGTGAAGAAGTCAATGACCTGAACTACCTATAAAAGTTTAGCATTGCTGCAGTGTTGATTGAAACCCTTTGGCTATCTAGTAGTTCTTACGCTACGGAACCTTGGATTACTATATGATACTCAGCTTATATTTTGGACTCTCTATGTAGACAAAAACATCGCATTCATAACAGAATTGTATACTAGCCTGTTTTATAACATTGAAACATGAACAACCACTGCTTTCAGTGTGACTTAGTAGGGTTGTTTTGAAGCAGGAAATAACCATTTATATTTGCACCTGTGTATATTGCATACAATTACAACATACTTGGCAAGCGCTTTTCTTTTACCTGTGAAAATTCTGAAAACTGGTCCAAACAACACTGCATACCAAATTGTGCTGTTAGGTATCACTGCATTGTGTTCCTTTTTAGTCGAACAGCATGTTTTAGTTTTATTATAGTGGCTTGCTGTAAGAATGCCACTTGCTTATCTTTTATTGTACTTGAATTCTTAATCATGCTTTTAACATTTTATTTAACATTATTTCATTAGGTTTCATTAAAAATGTCATTCCTTTGAAAATGCAAGGATTCCCACTTTCAAAATTTTGAAGTAAAGATAACGTTTATTCAAAGGAAAATAATTTAGACTTGGTATTATGAAATAAGTGAAGGTTTCAGAAAATTGTTTAGATTTGCACAGATGATGATGGCACCTTTTATTAAAAAACAATCAACAGTGCTAAGGAAATTTTACACAAAAGTACTAGGTTTAAGTGTGGAAATGTGTGCCTTTCAGTGTATGTACTCTTTATTTTTGGTGGTCATTTGGATAATCAGACCATTTGAATGGCTGAGAGCACATTTAAATTCTGTGGAGTGCCACATTTGGCTAAAACAACTCTAATGTGCAATTAGTTTCTGGACTAAAATGTCTGTTATATGAGGGGGATCTTTATATTGGGCTTTTATATTTTTAAAAATATTCACATTTCTTTCTATTAATTAAATGCCATCATAGCACCACATTTATATTGTTGCCTCTCTTAAAGCCACCTTGATGATGTTCTTTTTGGCATGCATCAAGATTTGAGCAGTGTGTATAGTGATTAAAATGTGTTCTTGAAGAGCATAGTCTAATAGACTCTGGTTTGGACTGCAAGAACATAAAAGTATAATAGCTTTTGTATAAAGATTTTCTTTTGCTATATGAAAATCAAGGATTTGGTTTGCTTTTTTTCTGGCTTTTATGGAGGAATAAAAAGTGTTATCTCCTTATAAGAGTAATTTTTGATTATCTTATAGCAATAATGTCACCATTCTTTTCAGAAATAAATACACCTTGTATAGGAAATCAGACATAATTTTCTTGGGAGCTCCCTTTATATCTTAGCTTTTTCTTCCTCTTAAGAAAATTCCTGTATTTTCAGATTATTTCATCTTGAACTTTTTTGAGCTTTTGTGCAATGTTATATTTTATTGATCCATCTTAGTACATTTTCATTTTATTTCATACGTCTATCTCCCACCTATCTGTCTGAATCAGCTGTTTCAGGTTTTTAATTCATTGGTTAAAAAATAGTTGCTTTATATATTTCCTCATGGATTTATGTTAAATAGTTTTGCATTTTAATCTATTACGCTATGGAAATTATTCTGAAGTTTGTATTCCCTTTTTCAGTCTGCCTTAGTCTATTTTTTGTCATTTTTTATGGTTTAAGGAAGAACACACAGAACTTAATATTTTTATTTTGAGGAACAAGAAAAATTGTTTTTTCTTTTAGGAGAACTACACTGAGTTATTAACTACTATTTCAAGTTAAGTTTCCTTAAATCATCTGGTATGCTTCAGGGCTACAATTTGTGGGGAGGGGCTAATTCTTTTTGCTGTTCTGAGCTACTATTGTCAACTGCTGTTGTACATACTGTTATGTGTAAGGGCGTAAATATATTTATTATGTTTGTAAAATTCATTCTGTACAATTGCAGATCAAGGTTGCTCTTCTGTGATATACGGGATATTATGTTTTAAAGACCATCTTGGAATACAATTAGAGAACTTAGTATTTTGATGTACTAAGACCTATTTTAAGTTTAATATTTTACCTTTGCAAAAACTTTAATTAAAGATGTTATTTAAAAAAAGTAATGCTGCTTGCTTTGCTTACTAGTTTATAAAATTGTTATATAGATAACTGAATAAAACTATACAGTTGAGAAAGGAAAATGCTTTACATTGTTAATAAGTTCCATTATCAAAAAGAGGTATCATTAAATTCTGTACCTTTAATTGGGGTGGAATGTCAGTCTGAATATTAAACTGTTATAAATTCTTAGTACTATTCTTAAAAGTACTATTCTTTTAAAAAGAATAGTTGTGATTTCTGGGCACACAGGAATTTAAATTGGGCTAAAGTCACACCAACAAAGTGTAACTAAAAATTGATATAAATAACATATTAAATGAGTATTTCTACTCAAAGAATAGATTACTTAGGATAAAATTATTTGAGAACATACTTTTTAATTTCACTGTTTAGCTATATATTTTTCTTTTAGATCAGAGTTTGTATATAGTTGCATAAAAGTGGAATCAGATCATTAAGGCCTGTACTACATATTGAGTATATTTTGTGTTATTTTTGAAAGTATTAAATAATTAGCAAGTATTTTTATTTATAGTTATTTCAAATGAATCATTAAGATCGTAGCTTGCTTTTTTGTAATTTTTTTTTATCCTGTTACTACTTTATCTAGGAAACTTGCAAATTTTAACCATTAGAACATGTTGGGCTGCAACACTCCTTTCAAATGCAGGGAGCTAAGACAGTGAGTTAACTCTATCCGAGAAACTGGCAGAAAACAGTGGAGAAACAGACAAATACAGAACAAATTTTTATTATTGGGGCACATGCTCAGGAAAACCAGGGAGAAATCCGATGACTCAGATTGCTCTGCCATCTGAGTGTGCTTCGTGACTCTGTCACGGGTGGGATTCCTCGTGCCGGCTTCCCACATGGTACTTTATCATGGCAGCCTGAGGGAACTCATACAGGAGATCAGCTATAGTTTTCACCATCTGCTAAGGAACACCAGGGTTGAAGAACATACACAGATCTATGATATAAATAACATAACCTATTTTCAAATCTAGATCTTATTTTTAAGAAATGGTGGATAAGGCTGGATTTCCATTTGTCTAGAGTTGTTTTCACTGAGTTAGACAAGGCTGTGGTCCTAGTGTGATTAGATTGACTAGTTTTCTGTGATTATGGTTTCAGTGTATCTGCCTTCTGGTGCCCTCTTGCAGCACCTACCGTCTTACTTGGGCTTCTCTTACCTTGGACGTGGGGTATCTCTCCAAGACGAATGGGTCATGGTGGAGAGGTCTGACACAGTGTGGTCCACTGGAGAAGGGAATGGCAAACCACTTCTGTATACTTGCCTTGAGAGCCCCATGGATGGTATGAAAAGACAACATGATAGGATACTGAATGAGGAACTCCCCAGGTCAGTAGGTACCCATTATACTACTGGAGATCAGTGGAGAAATAACTCCAGAAAGAATGAAAGGATGGAGCCAAAGCAAAAACAATACCCAGCTGTGGATGCGACTGGTGATAGAAGCAAGGTCTGATGCTGTAAAGAGCAATATTGCATAGGAACCTGGAATGTCAGGTCCATGAATCAAGGCAAATTGGGAGTAGTCAAACAAGAGATGGCAAGAGTGAACATCAACATTCTAGGAATCAGCGAACTAAAATGGACTGGAATGGGTGAATTTAACTCAGATGACCATTATATCTACTACTGTGGGCAAGAATCCCTTAGAAGAAATGGAGTAGCGATCATAGTCAACAAAAGAGTCCGAAATGCAGTGAAGTGAAGTGAAGTCACTCAGTCGTGTCCGACTCTTTGCAACCTCATGAACTGTAGCCTATCAGCTCCTCTGTCCATGGGATTTTCCAGGCAAGAGTGGTGGAGTGGATTGCCATTTACTTCTCCAGGGTATCTTCCCAACCCAGGAATCAAACCCAGGTCTCCTGCATTGCAGGCAGACGCTTTACCGTCTGAGACAGCACTTGGATGCAATCTCAAAAATGACAGAATGATCTCTGTTCGTTTCCAAGGCAAACCATTCAATATCACAGTAATCCAAGCTGAAACTGAATGGTTCTATGAAGACCTACAAGACCTTATAGAACTAACACCCAAAAAAGATGTCCTTTTCATTATAAGGGACTGAAATGCAAAAGTAGAAAGTCAAGAAACACCTGGAGTAACAGGCAAATTTGGCCTTGGAAAGCAGAATGAAGCAGGGCAAAGGCTAATAGACTTTTGCCAAGAGAACGCACTGGTCATAGCAAACACCCTCTTCCAACAACACAAGAGGAGACTCTACACATGGACATCACCAGATGGTCAACACCAAAATCAGATTGATTATATTCTTTGCAGCCAAAGATGGAGAAGCTCTATACAGTCAGCAAAAACAAGACTGGGAGCTGACTATGGCTCAGATCATGAGCTCCTTATTGTCAAATTCAGGCTTAAATTGAAGAAAGTAGGGAAAACCACTAGACCATTCAGGTATGACCTGAATTAAATCCCTTATGATTATACAGTGGAAGTGAGAAATAGATTTAAGGGACTAGATCTGATAGATAGAGTGCCTGATGAACTATGGACTGAGGTTCGTGACATTGTACAGGAGACAAGGATCAAGACCATCTCCATGGAAAAGAAATGCAAAAAAGCTGTCTGGGGAAGCCTTACAAATAGCTGTGAAAAGAAGAGAAGCGAAAAACAAAGGAGAAAAGGAAAGATATAAGCAGCATCTGAATGCAGAGTTCCAAAGAATAGCAAGGAGAGATAAGAAAGCGTTCCTCAGCGATCAATGCAAAGAAATAGAGGGAAAGAACAGAATGGGAAAGACTAGAGATCTCTTCAAGAAAATTAGACATACCAAGGGAACATTTCATGCAAAGATGGGCTCGATAAAGGACAGAAGTAGTATGGACCTAACAGAAGCAGAAGATATTAAGAAGAGGTGGCAAGAATACACAGAAGAACTGTACAAAAAAGATCTTCATGATCAAGATAATCATGATGGTGTGATCACTCACCTAGAGCCAGACATCCTGGAATGTGAAGTCAAGTGGGCCTTAGAAAGCATCACTAAGAACAAAGCTAGTGGAGGTGATGGAATTCCCGT
>SJXQ01004486.1:4008-15351 GCA_006408695.1 Aepyceros melampus
AGGGCAAAGCTGCTGTTTTCACTGTCACAGAGATTAAAGGCAGCTGGGGCTCAGCCTCCTATTCTGGAACCCTCAGCTACCTGTCGAGCCAATTGCTTAGGTCTCCCTTATGCCATATCGTTTCCTAAGTGCCATTAACAGGACCTTCGGTTTCTGTGAGCCAAGGCGGGCAAATCTCTGGGTTCAATGCTTGAATTAGCATTGAGGTTGAATTACCTCACAAAAAAGCTAAGTAGCCTTGCCTAAAAGAAAATAGGAAGTGCCATGTCAAGCTCTCTGGGCCACCTAAACAGCCTAGGAGGCCACCGTGTTTCTAACACCTGGGCGCCAGGGAATGCCGCTTAACCTCTGGCAGCTCAGAGCGACTGTCCTTCCCTCCTCGGCCCCCTGCCCAAGCTCCCCGATATCCCGGCAGGTCAGCCGAAGGGCAACCGCCGTTCGCGCGGCCCCAGTGATCCCTCAAGTTGAAGGGAACGAAGTCCCAGCAATCCCACCCCTCCAGAGCTCCACGACTCCGACGACTCCCGCTCCCACGCCACGAACTTAGTTCCCGCCCAGGGTAGGTAGGTCTGCAGTCCCAACGGCGAGAGTCAGGACCGTGGCAGGAGAACCGGAGAGAGAGGGGAGCAGCAGATCAGGGTTCGGGCGACCCCAAGAAAGGACGAAGGAGGACTGGGAGGGGCCGGGTCGTACCTGTCGAGCCGAGACCCGCCGCTCCGAGTGACGCGCTTCGCAGTGCACTGTGGGGCCGGGGAGTGGCCTCTCCGCGGGGCAGCCCCGCGTGCAACGTGGCTGGCACCCGGCGGGATCAAGCCCCGCCCCCGCTCCTTGCTCAGGCCAATCAGGTTCTGGGGGAAGGACACACTTACCCGCCTGCTCCGGGGCAGATTGACAGCTTTTCACGCTTCTACGCCAAGAGAGTGCCAAGTCCTGGATTGACTAATTATACTGTCCCTCGCAAATAAGGCTGATCTCCCGTCTGCCGCCTGTACCTGCCGGTAGTTTGTTTCTTAAGCGGCCCTGCAGGAAACACTTATCGAAGGAGCATGAAAGCCCCACTCTGAGTGAACAAGAAAAGGACCTGTCCCATTATTACCACGCCCGGGAAGGCATCCAACCTTGACAAAGAAATGCCAGATGCTGTTCCTGCAGTCCATCCCAGCTTTTGCATCGGTCATGCATTATTAAACAAGTACTTGCTGACTGCATACTATGTGCCAAGCCCAGTGTTAAGCATTGGGTTATAGTAGTGAATATAACTTTCGGTGGATCTAATGTGTGATAGGAGCAAGAGATGTTAAAGCATAAACATTACGTAATTATAATTGTAATCAGTTCTATGAAGGAAAATTAGTAAGTGCAACGATAGGTTAATCAGGACTATGGGAGAAGAGTTCTTTGAAGTGCCTTTGAAGCTCCAGGCACATGAAAGAGCCTTTAAGAATGGGAATATTATGTTTGAGATTGTTGGGGCATGAAAGAATTTGATGTGTTCTAGGAACATATCACTGAAAGGAAGTCAGTGGGGTTGAGGTGTAGAAGCAAACGAGTTGAAATGAATCAGAGGCCAGACTGTGCAGGCTCTTCCTGGCCACATTATAAATTTTAGACTGTATTTTGGAATGTATCTTAAGGTCAATGGGCAGCTAATAGAGTGTTAAGTAGGGTCAGATTTACATATTTATTAATAAACTCTCAGTTAGGCTGTTTGTGGGGAATAGTTTGAAAGAGGAGAGAAGGGCTTATTGGAAGTCTAGTTTGGAGGCAGTTACATTAGTCAAGGTCAGAGATGACAGTGGATTGAACTAGGGTAATGACACTAGAGACAGAAAGATTTGGGTAATTTTGAAATACTTATTTATAAATTAGAAGTGGAATCCAAAGGATATAATAAAGAATTGGTTTGCCTAGGATGATAAAGAAAAGTGGAGCATTAAGAATGCCTCCATAACTTACTAGATGAATTAAGAACCCATTTACTAACTCAGGGAACCTAGATGGAGGAGCAAATGGTCTTGGACATATTAAGTTGGATATGCTTGTACATGGAGATGTCAAACAGATTTGGAGATGTAAGTCTGAGGTCCAGAAGCAATGTCTGGACTAATTATATAAATTTGCTGGTTGTTGGAGTGGGTTAACCAAGCAATTCCACTCCTAGATATATGTGCAACAGAAATGTATTCATATGTTTACCATAAACATATATAAGAATATACCACATATATAAGAATTCTCATAGGATAAATAAACTTTAGGATATTCACATAGTAGAACAGTAATCAGGAAAGAGAATGAACAATCAACAACTACGTACAAAACATGGATGAATCTCACAACTGTAAACTGACTGATATAAGCCAGACACAGAAACTGTGTACTACTTGATTCTACTTATATAACATTCAAACAGAGACAAAAATAATATATGGTAATAGAAGTTAGACTGTTGGTTACCCTTAGGTGGCACTAGGTTTGGAAGGGGCCCCTAGGGGGCTTCTGGGATTCTAGTAATGTTTGATCTAGATGTTAATTACACTAGTGTGTTTGATTAATGAAAATTCATGAGGTTGGGAATTCCATGGCAATCCAGTGGGAACTCTCCCTGCTTCTACTGCAGGGGGCACAGATTCAACCCCTGATCAAGGAACTAAGATCCTGCATGCTACATGGAGCAGGTAAAAAAAAGAAAAGAAAATTTTTCAAATTGCACACTTAAGATATGCAATTTTTAGTATGCATATTATCATTCAATAGAAATTTTATATTTTTAAAGTGTTATGGTGACCCAGCCATAAATAAGTAACTGGTACCAAACTAAACTAACTTTCTTACCACAAACAATAGAAAACTGAACCAAATCTATGAGACAAGTGTCTCTTCAGACATTGGACAGTAGGCACAGTAGAACTGTGATATTAGAAAGAAGGAAAGCAAATAAGATGAGCCCAAAGATGTCCCCAGATTTTCTTTCTGGTAATATTTTCCAAAGCACAGGAGAAAGCTAAGCAGAATACAGTACCTTCTCTAACTGAGGAGAGTGAAATTTGAATTATGAGAGATGGAGGCAACTGAAATTTGCAGGGCAGAAAACCAGATTAAGAGTTTCAGAAATATGTTAGTCTCCTTGAATCTTTGGCATAGCTTTAATGAGACTCCAGGAGGCTGGTTAAATAACAACTACTGTGGGAACTACAAGCTGAATAACTACTAGATCTTAAATAAGGTTTGGAAACATTGAAGTTCTGACCAACTGGAATGGAAAAACCTCATTAAACAAATAGGGTATTTGGTAAGAAAACCTCAGAAAGACCACAGTTTAGAGATAAGGCTAAATTAGCCCAAGAGTAAAAGCTATTCTAGACTCCTCAAACAAAACAGAAAACTTACCTGCAAGTAAATTAAGTGCTTCATTGAATGAAACTTAATAATCTTTAAGGACAACAAAATCCAGGCACTAAACAATGTAGTACCCATAATGTCCAGTATCCAAAGGTCAGTTTTCATTCCAATCCCAAAGAAAGGCAATGCCAAAGAATGCTCAAACTACCGCACAATTGCACTCATCTCACATGCTAGTAAAGTAATGCTCAAAATTCTCCAAGGCAGGCTTAAGCAATACATGAACTGTGAACTTCCAGATGGTCAAGCTGGTTTTAGAAAAGGCAGAGGAACCAGAGATCAAATCGCCAACATCCGCTGGATCATTGAAAGAGCAAGAGAGTTCCAGAAAAACATCTATTTCTGCATTATTGATTACGCCAAAGCCTTTGACTGTTTGGATCTCAATAAACTGGACAATTCTGAAAGAGATGGGAATACCAAACCACGTAAACTGCCTCTTAAGGAATCTGTATGCAGGTCAAGAAACAACAGTTAGAACTTGACATGGAACAACAGACTGGTTCCAAATAGGGAAAGGAATACGTCAAGGCTGTATATTGTCACACTGCTTATTTAACTTATATGCAGAGTACATCATGAGAAACGCCAGGCTGAATGAAGCACAAGCTGGAATCAAGATTCTGTTCCATGTTCAGTCGCTCAGTCGTGTCCGACTCTTTGCGACCCCATGAATCGCAGTACACCAGGCCTCCCTGTCCATTACCAACTCCAGGAGTTCACTCAGACTCACGTCCATTGAGTCCGTGATGCCATCCAGCCATCTCATCCTCGGTCGTCCCCTTCCCCTCCTGCCCCCAATCCCTCCCAGCATCAGGGTCTTTTCCAATGAGTCAACTCTTCGCATAAGGTGGCCAAAGAACTGGAGCTTCAGTTTTAGCATCATTCCTTCCAAAGAATCCCAGGGTTGATCTCCTTCAGAATGGACTGGTTGGATCTCCTTGCAGTCCAAGGGACTCTCAAGAGTCTTCTCCAACACCACAGTTCAAAAGCATCAATTCTTCTGCGCTCAGCCTTCTTCACAGTCCAACTCTCACATCCATACATGACCACAGGAAAAACCATAGCCTTGACTAGATGGAGATGTGTATAAGAGACAGGATGTAATAGACTCCAGTCTCCCTGGCATCATCACAAGGCCCTTTATAAGCTTGTGCTGACCTCCTTTCCCACTGGACCCGTCCCACCACACATCCTGTGATGCATGTACCTGAATGTGCCAAGCTCTGTTGGGCCACAGAGTCTTTCCTTAGCAGAGCTTCAGCTGCAATGCCTTTGCAGCCATCGATGCTTGACGAATCCTGAGATTCAGTTCAGTGATCACTTCCTCTGTGAAGATCTCCTGAATCCCCCACCCCTAATGCAATGTGTGTCTTCCCTTCCCGAGTCCTCATGATGCTCTGTACCCACACCTGTTACAGCTTTTACGAAACTGTCATGTGACTATTAATTTGAATGCCGTTGTCCCTACTGACCCACCGCTTCCCTGGGAAGTGGTCTCATTCACCTTTATGTCCCAGAATAGGGCCTGGTGCCTAGCAGGGACATGAATGGCGTGAAATTTATTCGGTCGCCCAAGACATACTCGCGTTTCTGACAAAGTTATAATCATTTCAGTAATGCAATGTGGTGAAAACTGGATGCATGTGATTTTTTTGGTTAATCCAGTTTTATTTTATTCTAAAATATTAACTCTCAAATCATTTGGTCTGGGAATAGTTCACTTCTGGCTCCTCAAACCAAACAGGCTACAGCTATTCCTCCCTCCTCCTGTGGAGAAAGCTACGTGGCTGCATCAGTGAGTAGTTCGAGAACGCCTTCTGTCCACCTCCCTTCTCCGAGGGAAGTTCAGGAGAGAAGCATTGAGTGGCATGATAATTTGCAGAGAATTCAAGTAGTTACAGAAGTACTTTTTGAAAAAAAAAAGGAGAATATAACTTTCATAGACATGAAATTTCAAGCCAGTAAGAACTGATTTGAAAACTTGAAAAAAAAATTATGTAACATAAAAGGATGGAAGAGTCTGCCTCAGGAACTGCGGACAGCACAGAAAGGCTTCCTGAGAAGTTAAAGAGGCAGTTGGAAAGGAGAGCTGTCCACCAGAGCAGGGTCTGATGGGTGGTAGTATTTTTTTTCTCATAAAACAAAACCAACTAATCTAGTTTGTTTTTGAAATCTGAATTTTTTCTATATTCTTTATTTTATATGAATTAAAACCATCCTTATTGTTTCCTATTTCCCCATTCCATTGTAGTTTTCAGAAACAGGAGCCCAGTAATTAGTAGGATTTGCTGATTTTTTTTCCCACCTGACATCACTGTTTATTAATTTAAAATCTATTTATTCTTTTCTAAAAATTATGCTTATTTGTCTACGATTAAGATGGCTAGCCTAGTGGTAAAAAAAATCCACCTGCAATGCAGGAGACCTGGATTCATTCCTTGGGTTGGGAAGATCCCTGGTGAAGGATGTGGCAACCCACTCCAGTATTATTGCCTGGAGAATCCCATGGACAGAGGAGACTGGTGGGCTACAGTTCAGGGGGTCACACAGAGTTCGACACAACTGAAGCGACTTAACAAGCACGCAAGATGGCTAGAAGGCTTCCCAGGTGGCGTTGGTGGTAAAGAACCCACCTGCCAATGCAAGGGACAGAAAAGACTCAGGTTCGATCCCTGGGCTGGGAAGATCACCGGAGGAGGGCATGGCAACCCGCTCCAGTGTTCTTGCCTGGAGAATCCCATGGACAGAGGAGCCTGGTGGGCTACAGTCCATGGGGTCACATAGAAATGAATATGATTGAGGTGACTTAGCTTGCATGCACGCAAGATGCCAGATTTAGCAAATAATATAAAACACTCAGGTAAATATAAATTTTAAATAAACAAAAAATTTTAGTATAACTATACCCCATGTAATTTATTGTAAGTATATATATAAATATTACATATTAAAAAATTGTTGTTTACCTGATATTCAAATTTAACAGATGTCCCATATTTTATCTAGTAATTATCTCTATTTATGATTAGATGACCTTTTGCCAAGCAAAGACCACTCCTATTTTGGTGCATCACTAAACCCAGAGACATATTGACTATGTAGCCAGTTAACAAATATTAGAAGAATATTTAAACTGAGTCCTAGATCAGTCATTCAAATAACAAGGAATTATCACTAAAAAAATAAAACAAGCAAAAAAACCTTGGTGATGAAGTAGAAGAAATCAGGACTACAAGGGTGGATCAACTTGAAAGCATATTTTGACGTAATGAGTCTCATTAAAAGCAAAGTGAGAACAGTCATGGGGATATTAATAACTGCAGAAAAGAGGTGGACAGAAGAGTGAGGCTAGCACATCAGGAGGCCAGCCAGCAGCACAGACTCCGAGGGGCTTCTCTGGCGGCTCCATGTGAAGAGCCCATTTGCCGTTGCGGGAGACACGGGTTCGATCCCTGTTCTGGGAAGACCCCACATATCGCAGAGCAACGAAGCCCGTGTGCTCCAGAGCCCAGGGGTTGCAGCGTCTGAAGCCTGCCTGCCCTGGAGCCCGTGCTCCAAAACCAAAGAAGCCACCGCAGGGAAAAGCTGCAGCACCACCAGAAACAGTAGCCCCTGCTCTCTGCAGCAACAAAGACCCAGCGCAGCCGGAAATAAATCAGTAAGATTCCAAGAAGACAGGTGATATTGTAATAAAAATAGTAATTATGACCAACCTGAATACTTTTCTGTCACTTACGAATCTTTAAAAAAATTTTAAAATACTTTTCACACTGCTATATATAAAATAGATTATAAGGACCTATGTAGAGCACAGGGAACTCTGCTCTGTATAACCTATATGGGAAAAATCGAAAAAGAGCTGGTATATGTATGTGGATAACTGACCCACTCTGCTGTACACCTGCAACTCACACAGCACTGTCAATCAACCATACTCCAATATAAAATACTTTTTAAAAAGTACTTTTGTATCTATCATCCCACTGATGATAGGAAGAAACTTTCAATGTTAGAAGTGTATTCTGTGTCATATAAATATATACATTTCTTTAAACTGCCAGGTACTGACAGGCCAGGATAAGATTCCAGTGTATGAAAGGTGCTCAGATGATCAGAAATGCAGCTTCCCAGGCAAGTAACTTCAAGCCAGAGACAGCCTTAAGGTCTGGACACGTCTGCTTAGATACAAGTGAGCTTTCTTTAAAAAAAGACACCAAATAAAAAAGTTTAAAATGGAAAAGACATCTGAGCACTGTGGGCCCTGTGGTGGGCATGTTTTCTGTTTATTCTCTTTTCTGCATTATGTTGCAGTATAGCTGATTTACGTGTTGTGTTAGCTTTAGGTGTACAGCTAAGCGATTCAGTTATACATATGTTCATTCTTTTGCAGATGCTTTTCTCATATAGTTCATCACAGAATATCGAGTAGAGTTCCCTGTGCTATACAGTAGGGCCTTGTTGATTATCTGTCTTATGTATAGTAGTGTGCATATGTTTATGCCAAGCTCCTGATTTATCCCTCACCCACCCTCCCTTTCCCCTTTGGTAACCATGTTTGTTTTCAAAATCTGTAAGTCTGCTTTTGTTTCGTAAAAAAAAAAAAAGTTCCTTTGTGATACAAAATTAGTTTCCACATATGAGTAGGCATGTTGTATATGTAGTCATATGATAGGATGTTGTAACCTGAGGGTAGATTGCAATTGCAGGGCTGCTTCTCAAAGCAACGGGGTAAAACACAGCCCAGCTTCACAGGTGCTTTCCCACAGCAAACTAGTGTATGAAGGCCTTCATCAGATGGCCAAAAGAGACGCTGGTTTCTTCCACGTGAGGCACTGTGACCTTTGTTCATCTGATGGCTGAAAAGAAAGGGTAAGGAAGCACAGGCACTGCTTGACTTTGGTGCTTACAATCTGCCACTAACCTTCGCTGATTCTGCACTGAGTCTGTTCAACCAACTGTTATTCTTCTTCAAGTATAATGTCAGAAAAAACATCCTGAGGGAATATTTTCACTTATTAAAAGTTGCCCAGTATATAGGGAACAGAGCTTACAGAGGAATTAATAGTCCCTCCACCCCTAGTCCTGCTCCCCAGAGAGGGTTCAGTCACTTGGACTTTATGGGGGGGGACCCTAAGACACACCTGATTCCAAAACCAAAATGAACAGAAAGAAAACCCCAGAAGCTAGAAACATGAAATCTCATTATTAGAGGTTCTTGTCTTTTCACTCAGTTCCTCTCATTTCCCTGTGTTTTCTTTAAAATTCAGGTACGTTTCTGAGAAAACTGCTGTAGATCCCTTTTCTGTCTCTAAGTACACACTGTGTGTGTTCCTGGAAGGGGGTTGATTGAAGAAGAAGATACCAGACTCTTGATAAAAAGGCGTGATGCCTGTCTAGCACTTTGCCTCCAGCTCATCCGGCTTTTCTCCTAAACAGCTGTTCAATGAACGGCAGCCACTCGGCAGGCAGGGCTCCCTGTGCTGTAGAGAGATGGGGGGCAGAACGGTGGAGGAGACAGCCGATAAACAAACAGGTACGGGGAGAAATCATTTCAGATAATAAACAGTTCACAGTACGATTTCAAAACCAAGTGAACTAGAGAAGGGACTTGCCCTTGAGAAGGTGCCTCATGCTCCCAGTGGGATGGTGTACCAGGGCAGCCTCTGGTCCACGCCAGAGCCCTGACATCAAGGACGTGGTCTGTCCGCTTGACGTCAGTAACCCCTGCATCAGCACAGCCATCCTCCCCCGCAGCCCGGCTGGGGCCTGGGGTGTCTGGTAATGTTGTTTGTTCCTGTTTTATTTCCATTTTGCCCCTGACCACATCACAGTCAGATGCCACAGATACTGAACAATTGATTAAAAAAAAGATACCAGAGCTGAAGAGATAGACTTTTGACAAGTACATACATAGGCATTTTTATTGTTAAGGTATAGTCGAGTTCAGTTCAGTCACTCAGTCGTGTCCAACTCTTTGCGACCCCATGAATTGCAGCATGCCAGGCCTCCCTGTCCATCACCAACTCCTAGAGTTTACTCAAACTCATGTGCACTGAGTTGGTGATGCCATCCAGCCATCTCATCCTCTCTCGTCCCCTTCTCTTCCTGCCCCCAATCCCTCCCAGCATCAAAGTCTTTTCCAATGAGTCAACTCTTCGCATAAGGTGGCCAAAGTATTTGAGTTTCAGCTTCAGCATCAGTCCTCCCAATGAACATTCAGGACTGATTTCCTTTATGATGATCCGGTTGGATCTCCTTGCAGTCCAAGGGACTCTCAAGAGTCTTCTTCAACACCACAGTTCAAAAGCATCAATTTTTTGATTCTCAGCTTTCTTCACAGTCCAACTCTCACATCCATACATGACCACTGGAAAAACCACAGCCTTGACTAGACGGACCTTTGTTGGCAAAGTAATGTCTCGGCTTTTTAATATTCTATCTAGGTTGGTCATAACTTTCCTTCCAAGGAGTAAGCGTCTTTTAATTTCATGGCTGCAGTCACCATCTGCAGTGATTTGGAGCCCAGAAAAATAAAATCAGCCACTGCTTCCACTGTCTCCCCACCTATTCTCCATGAAGTGATGGGACTGGATGCCATGATCTTAGTTTTCTGAATGCTGAGCTTTAAGCCAACTTTTTCACTCTCCTCTTTCACTTTCATCAAGAGGTTCTTCAGTTCTTCGTTTTTTGCCATAAGGGTGGTGTCATCTGCATATCTGAGGTTATTGATACTTCTCCCAGCAATCTTGATTCCAATTTCTGCTTCTTCCAGCCCAGCATTTCTCATGATGTACTCTGCATATAAGTTAAATAAGCAGGGTGACAATATACAGCCTTGATGTACTCCTTTTCCTATTTGGAGCCAGTCTGTTGTTTCATGTCCAGGTCTAACTGTTGCTTCCTGACCTGCATACAGTTTCTCAAGAGGCAGATCAGATGGTCTGGTATTCCCATCTCTTTCAGAATTTTCCACAGTTTGTCATGATCCACACAGTCAAAGGCTTTGGCATAGTCAATAAAGCAGAAATAGATGTTTTTCTGGAGTCGATTTCCATTGTTATATTAGTTTCAGGTGTACAGCATAATGGTTCAGTATTTTTATAGACTATACTCCAAGTTATTACAAGATAATGGGCTTCCCTGATAGCTCAGTTGATAAAGAATCTGCCTGCAATGCAGAAGACCCTGGTTGGATTCCTGGGTTAGGAAGATCTGCTGGAGAAGGGATGGGCTACCCACTCCAGTATTCTGGCCTGGAGAATTTCATGGACTGTGTAGTCCATAGGGTTGCAAACAGCTGGACATGACTGAGCCACTTTCCCTTTCTTCACTATAATTCCCTGTGTTGTACAGTATGTCTGTACTGCTTATCTATTAACCCCACATCTCTAATTTGTCCCTCCACACTTTGGTCTCCTCACCTGTAACCACTAGTTTGCTTTCTGTGTCTGTAAATCTATTTCTGTTTAGATTCCACGTATAAGCGGTGTCATACAGCACTCTCTGTCTGACTTATTTCACTAAGCATCATGTTCTCTTGGCCCATCCATGCTGCCGCTGAAGGCGGAATTTCGTTCTTTCATGGCTGAGTGGCACCCCACTGTCTATATGTACCACATCTTCTTCACCTGTCCGTCTGTTGATGGATGCTTGGATTGCTTCCATATCTTGGCTGTTGTAAGTAGTACCGCTGTGAAGACTGGGATACATGCATCTTTTAAAATTAGTATTTTCTGAATATATACCCAGGAGTAGGATTGCTGGATCACACGGTAGTTCTATATTTAGTGTTTTGAGAACATTTCATATTGTTTCCCACAGTGGCTGCATCAATGTACGTTCCCACCAACAGTGTAGGTTTCAGTCAGTTCAGTCGCACAGTCGTGTCCGACTCTTTGCGACCCCATGAATCGCAGTACGCCAGGCCTCCCTGTCCAT
>SJXQ01004487.1:0-13138 GCA_006408695.1 Aepyceros melampus
CAGTACTTTGGCCCCCTCATGCGAAGAGTTGACTCATTGGAAAAGACCCTGATGCTGGGAGGGATTGAGGGCAGGAGGAAAAGGAGCTGACAGAGGATGAGATGGCTGGATGGCGTCACTGACTCAGTGGAGGTGAGTCTGAGTGAATTCCAGGAGTTGGTGATGGACAGGGAGGCCTGGCGTGCTACGATTCATGGGGTCACAAAGAGTCGGACACGACTGAGCGCCTGAACTGAACTGGACTTCCAGAAGTATGTTAAATGATTGTGGTGAAAGTGGCCACACTTGTCTTGTTCCTGATCTTAGGGGGAATGCTTTTGATTTTCACCATTGAGAATAATGTTTGCTGTAGGCTTATCATATATTGTCTTTACTATGTTGAGGTATGTTCTTTCTATGCCCATTTATTAAAGAGTTTTAACCATAAATGGCGCTGAATTTTGTCAAAGGATTTTTCTGCATCTATTGAGATTATCATATGGTTTTAATCTTTCAGTTTGTTAATACAGTGTGTCACTTGATTGATTTTCATATTTTGAAGAACCTTTGCATCCCTGGAATAAAGCAAACTTAATCGTGTTTTTGATGTGTTGCTGAATTCTGTTTGCTAAAATTTTGTTGAGGATTTTTACATCTATGTTCATCAGTGATATTGGCCTGTAGTTTTCTTTTTTGTGTTTTCTTTGTCTGGTTTTGGTATCAGGTGATGGTGGCCTCATCAAAGGAGTTTGGAACTGTTCCTTCTGGAATTTTTAGAAAGAGTTTTAGAAGAATAGGCATTAGCTCTTACCTAAATGTTTGATAGAATTC
Organism: Aepyceros melampus; assembly: GCA_006408695.1. Taxonomy (NCBI): domain Eukaryota; kingdom Metazoa; phylum Chordata; class Mammalia; order Artiodactyla; family Bovidae; genus Aepyceros; species Aepyceros melampus. Next base: position 811 of record SJXQ01004487.1, read on the forward strand.
TCCTGTGAAGCCATCTGGTCCTGACTTTTGGTTTTTGGGGGGTGTTTTGATCTCAGCTTTAGTGTCAGTGCTTGTAATTGGGTTGTTCATAATTTCTATTTCTTTCTGGTTCAGTCTTGGAAGATTTAATTTTTCTAAGAATCTGTCCACTTCTTCCAGGTTATACATTTTATTGCCCTATAGTTGTTTGTAATAGTCTCTTATAATCCTTTTTTTTTTTTGCATTGTCTGGTGTAACCTCCCTTTTTCATTTCTAATTTTGTTGATTTGATTCTTCTTTTTTCCTTGATGAGTCTGGCTACTCTTTTTCTTGATGAGTCTGGCTAAAGGTTTGTCATTTTTGCTTATCTTCTCAAAGAACCAGCTTTTATTTGTATTAATCTTTCCTATTTTTTTTCATTTATTTCTGCTCGGATTTTATGATTTCTTTCCTTCTACTAATTTTGGGGTGTTTTTGTGCTTCTTTTTCTAGTTGTTTTTGATGTAAAGATAGTTTTTCTATTCGATGTTTTTCTTGTTTCTTAAAGTAGGATTGTATTGCTATAAACTTCCCTCTTAGAACTGCTTTTGCTGCATCCCATACGTTTTGAGTTGTGTTTTCATTGTCATTTGTGTCTAGAAATTTTTTTATTTTGCTTTTGATTTCTTCAGGAACCTGTTGGTTATTTAGAAGTGTGTTGTTTAATCTCCATGTGTTTGTGTTTCTTACACTTTTTTCCTTGTAATTGATATTTATTCTCATAGCATTGTGGTTGGAGAAGATGCTTGATATAATTTCAATTTTCTTAAATTTACTGAGATTTGGTTTGTGACCCAAGATGTGGTCTCTCCTGGAGAATGTTCCATGTGCACTTGAGAAGAAAGTGTATTCTTCTGCATTTGGATGCAATGTCCTGAAGATATTAATGAATGTTGGTTATTTAGAAGTGTGTTGTTTAATCTCCATGTGTTTGTGTTTCTTACACTTTTTTCCTTGTAATTGATATTTATTCTCATAGCATTGTGGTTGGAGAAGATGCTTGATATAATTTCAATTTTCTTAAATTTACTGAGATTTGGTTTGTGACCCAAGATGTGGTCTCTCCTGGAGAATGTTCCATGTGCACTTGAGAAGAAAGTGTATTCTTCTGCATTTGGATGCAATGTCCTGAAGATATTAATGAGATTCATCTCATCTAACGTATCATTTAAGACTTGTGTTTCCTTATTTATTTTCTGTTTTGATGATCTGTCCATTGGTGTGAGTGGGGTTTTACATTCTCGTATTATTATTGTGTTACTGTCAGTTTCTCCTTTTATGTCTGTTAGTGTTTGTCTTATGTATTGGGGTGTTCCTATGTTGGATATTTATACTTGTTATATCTTCCTCTTGGACTGATCCCTTGATCATTATGTAATGTCCTTCCTTATCTCTTGTAATCTTCTTTATTTTAAGGTCTATTTTGTTTGATATGAGGATTTCTATTACAGATTTGTTTTGCTTCCCACTTGAATGGAATATATTTTTCCTTCCTCTCACTTTCAGTCTACATGTGTCTTTAGGTTTGAAGTGGGTTTCTTGTAGGTAGCATATATAGGGGTCTTGTTTTTGTATCCATTCAGCCAGTCTGTGTGTTTTGGTTGCAGCATTTAATCCATTTACATTTAAAGTAATTATTGATATATATGTTCCTATTGTATTTTCTTAATGGTTTGGGGTTGATTTTGTAGATCTTCTCCATCTCCTGTATTTCTTGACTATATAAGTCCTTTTAACATTTGTGGTAAGGCTGGTTTGGTGGTAATGAATTCTCTTAACTTTTGCTTGTCTGAAAAGCTTTTTATTTCTCCATCAGTTTTGAATGAGATTCTTGTGGGTATAGTAATCTTGCTTTTAGAATTTTCCCTTTCAGTATTTTAAATATATCCTACCATTACCTTCTGGCCTGCAGAGTTTCTGCTGAAAGGTCAGCTGTTAAGCATATGGGGTTTCTCTTGTATATTACTTGCTGCTTTTAATATGCTTTCTTTGTGTTTAGTCTTTGTTAGTTTAATCAGTAGTGTCTTTGCATGTTTCTCCTCAGGTTTATTCTGTATGGGATTCGTTGCACCTCTTGGACTTCATTGACTATTCCCTTTTCTATCTTGGGGAAATTTTCAACTATAATCTCTTCAAAAATTTTCTCATACCTTTGTTTTTCTCTTCTTCTTCTGGGACCCCTATAATTTGAATGTTGGTGCATTTTATATGGTTCTAGAGGTCTCTGAGACTATCCTCAGCTCTTTTCAGTCTTTCTACTTTATTGTGCTCTTCAGAAGTTATTTCCACTATTTTATCTTCCAGCTCACTGATTTGCTCTTCCTCTGCAGATATTCTACTATTGATTCCTTCTAGAGTGTTCTTAATTTCAACCTTTGTGTTGTTTGTCTCTGTATGTTTATTCTTTAACTCTCTAGGTCTTTGTTAATTGATTCTTGCATTATTTTCCATTCTGTTTTCAAGGTTTTTGATCATCCTTACTATCATTATTCTGAATTCTTTTTCAGGGAGTTTGCCTATTTCCTCTTCATTTGTTTATCCTTCTGTGTTTCTAGTTTGTTCCTTTATTTGTGCAGTATTTCTCTGCCTTTTCATTTTTTAAGTTATTGTGTTTGAGGTCTCCTTTCACAGGCTTCAAAGAAAGTTGAATTCTTTCCTTGAAGAATGTTGAATTCTTTCTTCCTTTTGGTTTCTGCCCTCCTAAGATTGGTCCAGTGGTCTGAGTGAGCTTTGTATAGGGTTAGATTTGTGCTGAGTTTTTAAAAAAAATTAATTTATTTTAATTGGAGGCTAATTACTTTACAATATTGTAGTGGTTTTGCCATACATTGACATGAATCCGCCATGGGTGTACATGTGTTCCCTATCCTGAACTGCCCTCCCACCTCCCTCCCCACCCCATCCCTCAGGGTCATCCCAGTGCACCAGCCCTGAGCACCCTGTCTCATGCATCAAATATGGGCTGGCGATCTGTTTCACATATGATAATATCCATGTTTCAATGCTATTCTCTCAAATCATCCCACCCTCGCCTTCTCCCACAGAGTCCAATAGACTGTTCTGTACATCTGTGTCTCTTTTGCTATCTCCCATATAGGGTCATCATTACCATCTTTCTAAATTCCATATATATGCATTAATATACTGTATTGGTGTTTTTCTCTCTGACTTACTTCACTCTGTATAATAGGCTCCAGTTTCATCCACCTCATTAGAACTGATTCAAATGCATTCTTTTTAATAGCTGAGTAATATTCCGTTGTGTATATGTACCACAGCTTTCTTATCCATTCATCTGCCAATGGACATCAAGGTTGCTTCCATGTTCTGGCTACTATAAACAGTGCTACAATGAACATTGGGGCACACATGCCTCTTTCAATTCTGGTTTCCTTGGTGTGTATGCCCAGCAGTGGAATTGCTGGGTCATATGGAAGTTCTATTTCCAGTTTTTAAAGGAATCTCCTCACTGTTCTCCATAGTGGCTGTACTAGTTTGCATTCACACCAACAGTGTAAGAGTGTTCCCTTTCCTCCACACCCTCTCCAGCATTTATTGCTTGTAGATTTTTGGAGAGCAGCCATTCTGACTAGCGTGAGANCTATTTCCAGTTTTTAAAGGAATCTCCTCACTGTTCTCCATAGTGGCTGTACTAGTTTGCATTCACACCAACAGTGTAAGAGTGTTCCCTTTCCTCCACACCCTCTCCAGCATTTATTGCTTGTAGATTTTTGGAGAGCAGCCATTCTGACTAGCGTGAGATGGCACCTCATTGTGGTTTTGATTTGCATTTCTCTGATAATGAGTGATGTTGAGCATCTTTTCATGTGTTTGTTAGCCATCTGTATGTCTTTAGAGAAATGTCTGTTTAGTTCTTTGGCCCATTTTTTGATTGGGTCATTTATTTTTCTGGCATTGAGCTGCAGGAGATGCTTGCATATTTTTGAGATTAATTCTTTGTCAGGTGCTCCATTTGCTATTATTTTCTCCCATTCTGAAAACTGTCTTTTCACCTTGCTTATAGTTTCCTTCATTGTGCTAAAGCTTTTAAGCTTAATTAGGTCCCATTTGTTTATTTTTGCTTTTATTTCCATTACTCTGGGAGGTGGATCATAGAGGGTCTGGCTGTGATTTATCTCAGAGGGTGTTTTGCCTGTGTTTTCCTCTAGGAGTTTTATATTTTCTGGTCTTACATTTAGATCTTTAATCCATTTTGCGTTTATTTTTGTGTATGGTGTTAGAGTTCTAGTTTCATTCTTTTACAAGTGGTTGACCAGTTTTCCCAGTGTGCTTTTTTGCTTGTTTGTTTGTTTTTCCTCTGATGGGCAAGGCTGAGTGAGGTGGTAATCCTGTCTGCTGATGCTTGGCTTTGTATTTTTGTTTTGTTTGTTATTTAGATGAAGCATCCTGCACCGGGTGCACAGGGTGGTTGGATGATGCAAGGTCTTGTATTCAAGTGGTTTCCTTTGTGTGAGTTTTCACTATTTGATACTCCTTAGGGTTAGTTCTCTGGTAGTCTAGGGTCTTGGAGTCAGTGCTCCTCCTCCAAAAGCTCATGGCTTGATCTCTGGTCAGGAATGAAGATTACACAAGTGGTTTGTTATGGCATTAAGTGAGATTAAACAAATATCCAAAAACAAGAAACCAAAGATGAACCCCAGACAAATCACAGTTATAAAATCAGGCAAATAATAATTAAAATAATGGAATATACACATATACATATACACCCATGGGTAAAGTGAAAACAATCCAACAAAAGCAAAGTACAGTAGATTGACCCAGTGAACAGAGGAAATAAAAAATTATATTTACTAGTTACAAACAAAAATAACTTAAGCACAAACTGGAAAACAAAACTAAAGCAAGGTCCCAAGTGGGGAATAAAGCAATTAAAAGAAATCTAACAAACATGTTGAGAGGATAAGAAGAAAGAATAGATATGCAAGTTTAAATAGAGGTAGATGAAGAAGATTTATATACATTAAAGATTTACTGCAAGAGGAAAAGATCAGTAGGAAAATCAAACAGAGGAATAAATGTAAAAAAATTATAGATTAAAAAATTAAAAATATAAAAAAGAAAAGGAAAAAAAGAAGAAGAAAGAAAAAAAGGGGAAAAAAGGAAAACTCCACAGAACTGCAAAAGCCCAGTGTAGAGGCAGAGGTTTATAACAATAGAAAGTGTGACTGAATATATACATATACATACCCACCCATAATCAAAATCAAAACAGTTCAACAAATATAAGGTACAATAGATTGACCTGGAGAACAAAGGATACCAAAAATTATATCTACTGGAACAAAAGTCATTAAAGCACAAACTGGAAAACAAAACTAAAGCAAGGTGCCAATTGGGGAACAAAGCAATGAAAATAAAACTAACAAATATGTTGAGAGGAAAGGAGAGAAATAAAAGAAAGGAAGAATAGACATGCAAAATTAAATAGACATAGATAAAGAAGATTTATATACATTAAAGATTAACTGGAAGGGGAAAAGAACAGTAGGAAAAGCAAAAAAAAGGAATAAATGTAGGAAAAATAATAACAGGTTTAAAAAATTAAAATTAAAAAAAGAGAAAAGCACAAAAGGGAAAAACTCCACAGAACTGCAAAAGCCCAATAGAGTGGCAAAAATTTATGGCAACAATAAAAAATGTGACTGAGGGAAAAAAAAGCTCAAAAGCTTAATTGGATTTCTTACTGCCAATAAAATAGGCAACTACAACAGGGTGGGGGGAGGAGGATAAAAAAGGGGAAAAAATCCGGAAGAACCTACAGAGCAAGTCAAAAAATAAGAAAAATAAATGTTTTTCTTGAGTCACTGCTCTCAGAGTCCTTCCCTCACTGGGAGTCACAGTCCACCTTACTTTCCTAGGATGCCCTCCAAACACTGTGCTCATCTCTGGACCTGCTGTGGGGTCAGCTCAGATTCTAATCTGGTCTACTCTGTGTTCTTGCCTCCAATGTCCACAGCTATCAGAGCTAGTGCAATTTCTTTTGTGGGAGCTCTCGATGGCCTTTTATATATTCCATCATCACAGAGTCTGCTTAGTTGATCATGTGGATTTAATCTGCAGCTTTTATAACTGGTGGGAAGGTTTTGGATCTTCTTCCTTAGCAACACTGCCCCTGGGTTTCAATTGTGGTTTTATTTCCACCTCCACATGTGGGTCATCCACTGGGGTTTAGTTCCTGAGGCTACCCTGGAGGGCTTGGGTTTGCCCCTGTGAGGATGCTTGGGTCGCAGGGGTTCTGGAGGCACCAGGTACTCAGGAAGGTTGGCAGCTAGGGAAGCAGGAAATATAGTGCTCTAGAAGGGCATGACAACCAGTATTGGCCAATAGGCTCCAGGATTCTTGCCTGGAGAACCCCCTCTCTGACAGAGAATCCTGGCAGGCTACAGTCTACAGGGTCACAAAGAGCTGGACACAACTGAAGTGACCCTGCATACATAGACACAAGACTTTTTCTTTTGCCTTGGCAGCTCTGCCCCAGTGAGGGTTGAGCGTGAAGGTGGCACAGCTGCTTGGTTTGTGGGGACCCTGGTGGCGCCAAGTGTGCAGGGACACGGACTGCCTTGGCTGCATGAGTTATGGCCCTATCAGAGTCTTTTTTTGAGCCTCTTGTAGCTGACAATTAGAAGGCCTCTTTGGCCAGTCTTTCTCTGAAGCTCCGCCTGTTCAGGCACTTAGAGGACTCCTTTGCCTGGAGTCTTTCTCTGTTGTTTGGTGCCTCACGCACATAGAGGGACCCCCCTGGCTGGGGTCCTACTCTGTAGATCTGCAAGTCAGACACTTAAAGGAGCACCCTGAGTGGGGTCCTACTCTGTAGTTCAGTGCATTAGGCATTTGATGGGTCAGCCTCTCTATTGTTCAGCTCCTGATGCTGGCACCTGGGAAGAGAGAGGCTATGATGATGGCTCCACCCCCTAAGCATGACTCAGCAGTATCACCTTGCTTCCATGGTCCCCGGCTTTCCTCCCCAGGCATTTCCCACCAAGATCTCCTCCCTTACATCCTCTCAGTCTGACTCTCCACAGTCAACAGCAGCTCTCACCCTGGGATTGCTCCAAAATCCCTAAACTCCAGTTCCCAGGCTCTGCACCTTCCAGAGACCAGAGTTCCTGTCCAGGGTATGTATGGCTTCGGCAAGGACTGTCTGATTCTCATTCCATTTAGGCTGCCACAGATCAGCTATTTCACTCTCAGCCTTAAATGTTTCTCCTGTGACTCAATTGCCCCGCTGTGGGGATCGGACCCCTGATTCAGTTCCCCTACCTGCTGAGGGCAGGTTCAGTCCTACTAACACTCCTGTTTTTCGCCCTCGTTCCTTCATCCTACCGAATTTTGCTTGGTTCTGTTAGGTAGGTAGAATAGGGAAAAGGAGTCCAAAATGGCAGTGGCAAAAAAACAAAGAAAGGAAAAGCCCACGAAAATAGAACAAAAGAAGGTCCGAGGACCAGAGTGAGGACCTCAGGTAAAACAAACAACACTCCTGGCTGGCCCAATTTACATAGGACAGGCCCAGGGAGAAATAAACATATAAAAAGAGGAGCCAAAGCTAGCTCTCTCTCTCTCTCTCTCTCTCTCTCTCTCTCCTGGGGCACTTTTCTCTTCGCGTCTTTGGATCAACGTGCCCTTACACATCAGACATGGATTTTCCTGCTATCTTCTAAATAAAATAGAGCTGTAACACTGAGCTGTAACACTGATTTGTCTAAGAGCTCTAACATGGTTCTTTCGAGACCTGAGAGCTATAACATGGTCTATCCAGGACCCGAGAGCTGTGACATGCCGAGGAGGCTTTAATGTCCATCACTCCAAATCTTTGTTGTGACAAGACAAAGAACTGAGGAACATACACTTGCGTGACAGTTCTATATATTCTTTTCTGGTGGTCAGGTACTCCTGTCTCCTCTCAGCTGGTGTTCTGCATGCACTTCTGTGTCTCAAGGTGTATTCCTGATGTATCCATGGAGAGAGATGTATCCATGTCCACCTATTGCTCCACTATCTTGTTCTCCATATTTCTTTTTCAATTATAGTTTTCTCAGGGTATATGTCCAGTATTGGGATTGTTTGGTCATATAATAGTTTTATTCCTAGTTTCTTAAGTAACCTCCATACTGTCTTCTATAGTGGCTGTATTAATTTACATTCCCTCCAACAGTGCAAGAGGGTTCCCTTTCCTCCACACCCTCTCAAGCATTTATTGTTTGTAGAGTTTTTGATGATGGCCATTCTGACCTGTGTGAAGAGATATCTCATTGTAGTTTTGAGTGGCATTTCTCTAATAACAAGCAATGTTGAGCATCTTTTCATGTGTTTATTAGCCATCATGCTTTTGAACTATGGTGTTGGAGAAGACTCTTGAGAGTCCCTTGGACTGCAAGGAGATCCAACCAGTCCATTCTGAAGGAGATCAGCCCTGGGATTTCTTTGGAAGGAATGATACTAAAACTGAAGCTCCAGTACTTTGGCCACCTCGTGCGAAGAGTTGACTCATTGGAAAAGACTTTGATGCTGGGGGGGATTGGGGGCAGGAGGAGAAGGGGATGACCGAGGATGAGATGGCTGGATGGCATCACGGACTCAACGGACGTGAGTCTGAGTGAACTCTGGGAGTTGGTGATGGACAGGGAGGCCTGGTGTGCTGCGATTCATGGGGTCGCAAAGAGTCGAACACAGCTGAGCAACTGAACTCACTCACTCATATGTCTTCTTTAGAGAAATGTCTGTTTAGGTCTTTACTGAATTCACTGATTAGCTCTCTATCATATGACCAAACAATCCCACTACTGGACATATACACTGAGAAAACTATAATTGGAAAAGATATATGTACTCCAGTGAGCTGAGCAACTGAACTCACTCACTCATATGTCTTCTTTAGAGAAATGTCTGTTTAGGTCTTTACTGAATTCACTGATTAGCTCTCTATCATATGACCAAACAATCCCACTACTGGACATATACACTGAGAAAACTATAATTGGAAAAGATATATGTACTCCAGTGTTTCGGCTTCCCTGGTGACTCAGCAGTAAAGAAGGAGTGGCTACCCACTCCAGTATTCTGGCCTAGAAAAGTCCATGGGGCCACAAAGAGTCAGACACGACTCTAAATGACTTTCACTTTCACTACAAACAGTGATAGCTTTATTTCTTCTTTTTCAATCTGGATTCCTTTTATTTCTTTTTCTTCTCTGATTGCCACAGTTTGGACTCCCAAAACTATGCTGAATGATAGTGGCAAGAGTGGGCACCCTTGTCTTGTTCTTTATCTTAGAGGAAATGCTTTCAGGTTTTTGCCATTGTGAATGATGTTTGTTGTGGGTTTATCATATATGGCCTTTATTATGTTGAGGTAGTTTCCTCTTATGTTCATTTTTTGAATAGATTTTTTTTTGTTTTTAATAACTGGGTGCTGAATTTTGTCTAAGCTTTTTCTACATCCATTGAGATTATCATATGGTTTTCATTTTTCAATTTGTTACTATGGTGTGTCACATTGGTTGATTTGAGTATATTGAAGAATCCTTGTATTCTTGGGATAAATTCAACTCGATTATGATGTATGATCTTTTCTATTTGCTAGAATTTTGTTGAGGATTTTTACATCTATGTTCACCAGTGATATTGTCCTGTAAGTTTCTTTTTTTGTGATGTCTTTATATGGGTTTTGTATCAGGGTGATGGTGGCCTAGTAGAATGTGTTTGGAATTATTTCTTCCTCTGCAATTTTTGGAAAGAGTTTCAGAAGGATAGGCATTAGCTCTTCTCTAAATGTTTGATAGAATTCACCTGTGAAGCCATCTGGCCCTGGGATTTTGTTTTTTGTGATATTTTTGATCATGATTTTGATTTCAGTGCTTGGACTGGCTTGTTCATAATTCTATTTCTTCCTGGTTCAGTCTTGGAAGGTTGAACTTTTCTAAGAATCTGTCCATTTCTTCCAGGTTGTCCATTTTATTGGTATATAGTTGCTCATAATATTCTCTTAGGATCCTATGTAATTCTGCATTATATGTTGTAACCTCTTCTTTTTAATTTCTAGTTTTGTTGATTTGATTATTTTCCTTTTTTTATTCTTAATGAGTCTTGCTAATGGTTTGTTAATTTTGTTTCTCTTCTCTGAGAACCAGGTTTTTATTTTATTAATCTTTACTATTTCCTTCATTTCTTTTTCATTTATTTCTGCTCTCATCTTCATGATTTCTTTCCTTCCATTAACTTTGGATTATGGGCTTCCTTGGTGGCTCAGAGGTTAAAGCGTCTGCCTCCAATTCGGGAAACCTGGGTTTGATCCCTGGGTCAGGAAGATTCCCTGGAGAAGGAAATGGCAACCCACTCCAGTATTATTGTCTGGAGAATCCCACGGACAGAGGAGCTTGGTAGACCACAGTCCACGGGGTCGCAAAGAGTCGGACACGGCTGAGTGACTTCACTTTCGCTTTAACCTTGGATTATTTTGTTCATCTTTTTTCTGTTGTTTTTTGTGTAAAGTTAGGTTGTCTATTCAATGTTTTTCTTGTTTGGTGAGATAGGATTGTATTGCCATAAACTTTCCTCTTAGAACTGCTTTTACTGCATCCCATAGATTTTGGGTTGTCATTTTTTCATTGTCAGTTGCTTCTAGGAATTTTTTGATTTCTCTTTTTATTTCATAAATAACCTGTTTGCTATTTAGAAATGTATTGCTTAATTTCCATTTATTTGTGTGTTTTTTCTTTTACAGTTTTTCCCCCGTAACTGATATCTAGTCTTATAGTGTTGTTATCAGAAAAGATACTTGATACGATTTCAATTTTCTTAAATTTACTGAGGTTTGATATATGTGATCCAAGATATAGTCTTTCCTAGAAAATGTTCCTTGTGCACTTGAAAAATGTATATTCGCATTTGGATTGAATGTCCTTAAGATGTCAATTAGGTCCATCTGGTCTAATGTGTCATTTAAGGCTTGTATTTCCTTATTTTCTCTTTTGATTATCTGTCCATTGGTGTAAATGGGGTGTTAAAGTCCCTTATTATTATTATTTTACTGTCAATTTCCCTTTTTATGTTTGTTAGTGTTATGAATTGAGGTACTCTGATGCATAAGTCCTTCCTTATAACTCATTATTTATTTTAAGGTCGATTTTGTCTCATATGAGAACTGCTGCTCCAGCTTTCTTTTGACTTCCATTTGCAAGGAATAAATTTTTCTGTCCTATCACTTTCAATCTATATGTGTATCTAGATCTGAAGTGGGTCTCCTGTAGACAGCATATATATGGGTCTTGTTTTTGTGTCCATTCAGCCAGTCTTGTCTTTTGGTTGGAGCATTTAATCCATTTACATTTAAAGCAATTATTGATATATGTGTTCTTGCTGGCATTTTCTTAATTGTTTTTGATTTGTTTTTATAGGTCTTTTCCTTCTCTTGTGGTTCTTGTCTATAGAAGTCCCTTTAACATGTGTTGTAAAGTTGGTTTGGTGGTGCTAAATGGTTTTAACTTTTGCTTGGTCTATAAAGCTTTTGATTTCTCCATAAATTTTGAGTGAGATCTTTGCAGGGTAGAGTAATCTTTGTTGTATATTTTTCCCTGTCAGTACTTTAAATATATCCTGCCATTCCCTTTTGCCTGCAGAGTTTCTGCTGAAAGATCAGCTGTTAACCACGTGGGGTTTCCCTGGTATGTTACTTGTTGCTATTCCCTTGCTGCTTTTAATATTCTTTCCTTGTGTTTAATCTTTGTTAATTTGATTAGTATGTGTCTCAGCATGTTTCTCCTTGGGTTTATCCTGTATGGGACCCTCTGCACTTCTTGGACTCGATTGGCTTTCCTTTCCTATGTTAGGGAAGTTTTTGACTATAATCTCTTCAAAAATTTTCTCAGACACTTTCTTTTTCCCTTCTCCTGAGACCCCTATAATTGAATTTTGGTGCATTTAACATTGGCTTAGAGGTCTCTGAGACTGTCTCCAATTCATTTCATTCTTTTCCCTTTATTCTGCTCTTGAGGAGTTTTTCCACCATTGAATCATCCAGCTCAGTATCCATTCTTGTGCTGCAGTTATTGTACTATCTATTCCTTCTAGAGTATTTTTAATTTCAGTAATTGTGTTTTTTGTCTGTTTTTTCTTTATTTCCTCCTGGTCTTTGTTAAATGTGTTAATTGAGTTCAGTTCAGTCAGTTCAGTTCAGTTGCTCAGCCGTGTCCGACTCTTTGAGACCCCAGGAATTGCAGCACGCCAGGCCTCCCTGTTCATCACCAACTCCTGGAGTTCACCCAGACCCACACCCATGGAGTCAGTGACT